>JACEEZ010015501.1:140000-175000 GCA_016584305.1 Chionoecetes opilio | reverse complement strand
GAAAAGAGAGAGAGAGGAGGAGAGAAAAAGAGAGAGAGAGAGAGAAAAGAGGGGGAAGAGAGGGGAGAGAGAGAGAGGGGAGAGAGAGAGAGAGAGAATTTTAAAAAAAGGTTTTTTGGGTTTCTCTCTCATATCTCTTCTCTCTCTCCTCTCTCTCTCCTTTTACGGAGAGAGAGAGAGAGAGAGGAGAGAAAAGAGTGAGACGAGAGAGAGAAGGGGGAGAGAGGGGAAGGGGAGAGAGAGGGGAGAACCGAGAGAGAGAGAGAGAGATATGAGAGAGATATGAGAGTAACCAAAAACCTTTTTCAAATTATCTCTCTAAATATATATATATATAGGTATTATATATATATATATATATATATATATATAAAGATATATATATATATATATATATATATATATATATATATATTATATATATATATATATATATAATATATATAAATATATATTATATATATATATATTTTTTTTTTTTTTTTTCTTTTCTTTTCTTTTCCTATATATATATTGAGAGAGAGAGAGAGAGAGAGAGAGACGAGAGAGGAGAGAGAGAGAGAGAGAGAGAGAGAAGAGAGAGAGAGAGAGGAGAGAAGAGAGAGAGAGAGAGAGAGAGAGAGAGAGAGGAGAGAGACGAGAGAGAGAGACGGAGAGAGAAGAGAGAGAGAGAGAGAGAGAATTATAAAGTTTTTTGGTTACTCTCATATCTCTCACTCATCTCTTTCACTTATATATCTCTCTCTCTCCTTTCACGGAGAGAGAGGAGAGAGAGAGGAGAGAGAGAGGAGAGAGAGAGAGAGGAGAGAGAGAGAGAGAGAGAGAGAGAGAGCGGTCGAGAGAGAGAGAGAGCGGTCGGAGAGAGAGAGAGCGGTCGGAGAGAGAGAGAGTGGTCGGAGAGAGAGAGAGCGGGAGAGAGCAATTTATTTAGTTAACCTTAATGTTTGCATGGTATTATTGTATGTATCAGAAAACGAAATATGTCAATGGAAAGCTAATTAAATTCTGCTTGTATTGGTATCTGCCATCTTATAAGCTGTCCCACAAAGTTATACATGACGACGAGTTTTAAGTGAATGTTAAGTTCATCATATTTCTTCAGTCTCATAATGACCTTTATTTAATGTGTTTTACTATGTTTTATGTGATAATCTTATAGAACAAACATTTCCGAAGATAACAGTCTATCCTTTATACATGTATAACATGATATACTGCGGGGTAATGCCTTGAGAACTTCCCCGGGTCTTGGGTGAACGAGGAGGCCTTGGCACCAAGATGGCGCCCACAAATCGAGTTGTCGCTACTCTATATAATACAGGTACTCTAGTCCAAGGTGGTCCTGGTATGTGGGTCGGACCGGACTGGACTGGGCTAGCCCGTTCTAGACTGCCTCGCAAAAACAGTGACCGCCCGGGACTAGCCCAGTCCAGACCGGGCCAGAGCGGTCGCGAAAATACGCTATAAGAGAGTGACAGACTGAGTAAGAGAGAGATAGTGACAGACTGAGTAAGAGAGAGATAGTGACAGACTGAGTAAGAGAGAGATAGTGACAGACTGAGTAAGAGAGAGAAGTACGCTAAGAAGGTACGTAGGGATAGTGACGACTGAGTAGAGGATAGACAGACTGTAAGAAATGTGACAACTGAGTAAGAGGACGAGATGCAAGTAAAGAGTGGACAGACGAGTAAGAGAGAGATAGTGACAGACTAGTAAGAGAGTAGGACAGATGAGAAGAGAGATAGTGACAGACTGAGTAAGAGAGAGATAGTGACAGACTGAGTAAGAGAGAGAGAGTGACAGACTGAGTAAGAGAGAGATAGTGACAGACTGAGTAAGAGAGAGATAGTGACAGACTGAGTAAGAGAGAGACAGACTGGATTAAAACCTTTGCGCCTTTCTTTCTCTATTTCCAAATTCTTCCGTCTCTCTTTATTCTTTTACCCTCATTTTTTCCTCTTTCTTCTTACTTTAATAGCATCCCTTTCCTTCACATCATTCTCTCTCTCTCTCTTGATACCAGTGAGGAGAGAGGGGGAGATAAGTGGTCCTATAAATAATAGTCTTAGTTAGCGAAGCCTAGCCTTTCAGTCTGCGCCTAGTCCCTCTTAAAGTGACAATGTTTTCTTCGTAGTACTTGATGAAAAGAAGGACGAAACAATTTTAGCTATAACAATAACAAAAGTAATCTATATGCTTTGGTTAATTTACTACACTTCACGTTTTTTACGCGTCATCAAGTGTGTGGAAATCTTACCGCGATTCATTGTCAACAATTGCGGCTTTCAACACAGGTCTTAATTAGCTGAACCCGTTACCTATATACAATGGTAAACAAAAATACATACACAAAAGCTGTTTCTTTATAAAGTTGTCCTGAAAAAAAATATATATTCCGTAATAACGTATTTACAGGAACAAATTATCAACAGACGGCACAAAGCAGGGAAACAAGAACACCTGCAGCTGGTTTCCCCTCGACTTTGGAGCGCCGTGATTCTGCACCACCGCTATTGTCATTTTGTTATTATATTGTTATTATAAACCTCTGCTATTGCTGCTTAACCTATATTTCCCCACCTCCGCTATTGTCCGCCTTTCTTAAGTCACCAAATAAGAAAGGTGGAGATGAACCATGAAAACTTTAAGCTGGTGATAAAGCCCATATATCCCCGGGCGCAGCGGAAACAGTTGGGCTGTTTCCTTAAAACCCGAGCCCCCATCAACCCAGCAGTGAATGGGTACCGGGTGTTAGCCGGGGGTTTGTAACCCGCCTCCCGGGGTGCTGGCTTCGGCCAACACTATAAGCACTAGCAGACAGCTCTTTAGGGGTAGTCTGAGAGAGAGCTGTCTGGTTACAGTACGTGGAGATCCATCTCAGCTGCGTCGATAATTAACTGACGAAATTCTTCAAACATCAACATCAACATCATGCTCTTCAAAGGAACCAGATATAAATTACGGAAGTATTTGCAAAATTACATCTAGCCTATATACATGGAGGGAAGGAGATACAAGATGATAGAATTAAGACAGATATACAAGTGAAAATATCGTAAAAACCACTCTGGAAGATCTGTGCAAGCATAACGACTATTATAACTGCTGAATAACATATTGTTACGAACGTGCTCCTGAGACAACTCGAGCTCAAGTTCGGGGGAAGCCGTGGATTTGTTGTGGCTGGCTCAGGCCGAGACCCAAGAAGGGACCACGAGGAGCCAGGGACACGAGGAGCCAGAGTCGGGCGAGGATTAGCGCTTGGAAAGGATCTCCGGCAGGTGCCGCCCGGAGACGCCGCTCGCCAGGGAACAGGGTAGGGCTACGGTGGTTTCACAGGCGAGCCAAGGGTAGAGGTATTGTCCCCTGTGGCTAACGGCGCCTTGGTGAAAGATAGCAGCCGGCTGTGTTCGGTGGGCGTGCGTCGGGCGGGGCCGTGAGGGTTAACCAGTGCCGCCTTTTCCCGCCGCCCGGTGGCTTAGTGTGTCGATTGTGGTGACTCTGGTATTGTATTAGACGCATAACAGTGACTGCAGTTGCAGTGGAGGAACATTTATGGCTGCGACGGTCGACAAGTGACTGGGCCTGTGTTCGGTGGGCGTGAAGCTGTCTCTGTAGTGTTACCTAGTACAATTATAGTCTGGAAAGGATGTGATTGTGTTATTCCGCATGTGCCTGTGTGTGTGTGTGTGTGTGTGCCGTGGTGATGATGTGCCAGTGTGGGGAGCCAGTTGCTCAAGGCCTTAGGGGGATTCATTGTTTTCGGTCCCGACTAAACACATAACCGGACTCAGCCCCTCCTCCCCACGCGTCTGAACCCAGCCCAGTAAGGGAGGCAGGTTAGTTGGGCGGCTGTGGGAGCGGGTTTGTAACAATATTAAAACATGCATATATGATGCAGCTCTTAACAACTTTAACTTACCCCCCCCCCTCCTCTCTCTCTCTCTCACTTCCATCCTACCCTCTTTCTCTCCCATGCACATCACTCCCATCCAATTCTCTTCTCTCTCTCTCTCTCTCTCTCTCTCCTCTCTCTCTCTCTCTCTCTCTCTCTCTCTCTCTCTCACACACACACCGTGACATTCTACTGTTTCAAAAGTTCACCTTCGTCACGTTCCAAGCCTTTAATGTCACAGGCAGTGCCTGTTATATTATAATTCCAGTCTCCACACAACAGATTCCCCTTGCTCTACGCCACGGCATACTTTGGGCACCCAAGGAATAAAAGGAGAACAATTGCTGATAGCAGCAACAACAGTGGAGGCAGTATCATTATTATCATTACTATTATCCTCATTAGTAGGAGTAAGCATGATGCTTGCTGGTAGATGGCGAAGCAAAACGACGACGCATAGAAGAAAATTATGATAATGATGAAAGAAAGAGGGAAAAAACCGATGATAATCATGGGAAAAGAACAATAAGGAGAATGAACACGAACAAACAAGAACAGAATTAACAAGAGAAAAAAGGTGAAAGAAGAAAGAATGAAAAAATGAAAAAAGAAAAGAATGAGAAAATTTAGGAGCAAAACCACCTGCAGCAGATCACCAGATGAAGGTTTTCCCACACTTGTCCTTATTGGGTGGCGCATTTTTTACCCTATGAACCATTGCCTCATGGTCCTCCAAACTCAGCTCCTTCAAGTCTATGGTCAGCACTTTCTTTTTCTCGACGAGCCAACCATGAACGCATCCATGCACGTTTATTTATTTTTGTAGCTAGTTTGGCTTGTCTACGATTGACAAAACACATAATTAAGTGTATAGCATTGATAGCCTGCCTGGGTGTCGGAGCCAAGTTGGTTTACAGTCGGACTGTTTACAGTGTGACGGGGTACAGTCAGGAAATTGTCAATTTTCAGAAAGTTGATTAAAATAATTCGGAAAAGATACAAGTGTGACGCCGCCTTTAATAAGCGGTGCACCAAACCACATGCTTCGTGATCCATGTCATTGAGGCAGCAAGTTCTGACGCGTGACATGCACAGCAAAGTGGTAACTGTAATCATGGTGTACTCACCCTGTCATCCTTCTGCCTTCTCGCCCTTCACGGTCTTGCTGCAAGGACAGGATCCGCTGGTTCGCTCCTTCCTCGCCATGAACTGAAACAAAACCAGACATGGGTGTACCATGTACACATACTATGTATGTGTAACTGTATATATATATATATAGAGAGAGAGAGAGAGAGAGAGAGAGAGAGAGAGAGGGGAGAGAGAGAGAGAGAGAGAGAGAGAGAGAAGAGAGAGAGAGAGAGAGAGAGAGAGAGAGAGAGAGAGAGAGAGAGAGAGAGAGAGAAGAGAGAGAGAGAGAGAGAGAGAGAGAGAGAGGAGCGAGAGAGAGAGAGAGAGAGAGAGAGGGGAGGAGAGAGAGCGAGAGCGAGAGCGAGAGCGAGAGCGAGAGAGAGAGAGAGAGGAGAGAGAGAGAGAGTTATTGGCCCTAATGTGAAAACGTGTAACTGTTTTCCTGCATCAGCTCCCTGCAAGGAGGCAAGGAGGGATACGTAATTAATGTCGCAGGTGCCACCTGCAAATAGTTGCATTTCGCATCAACATTTTTTTGCCTTTTCATGTCTCCACATTTGTTTCGTTTGTTCAACCAGCGAACGGAACTTTATAACACAAAAGTTGAAGTTCAGCACTGTTGTGTTGCCATTTATAATTATTCTGTCACCGGCAACCTCTCCCCGAAATTAAGCTACTTAAAGTGTCGCCGCCATAAGAAACTTTCATTGTTCTCTAAGTCGTCCTTGCGGTGGACTGGTGCTTATACTTGGCCGTAGTTCCGTCCGCTCCTTCTTCCACACGTGGGAAGGAAGTCTCTGCATGGGAGGCTACGGAAGATGGCCGCTGGTAGGGGTGTGCTTGCGTGTGTGCGTGTGAGTGCGTGCGTCCAGTGACCATCATGACTGGTATACATGGGAGTTTCCAATGATCTGCAAACTCGAGAAATGCCAGTGGTCGCTGGCAGTTTTAACTCAAAGGTTGGTCTACTGTGTTTTGGCTCCGCGACTAATATTTTTCATAAATTAATTTCGCGAAAACATTGATGCACCGCATCTGAATCCCAAAAAAAAATATAGTTCTTTGTTTTCCCTACAAATTTATATGGATAAACATGCATTACGATGGAACGTTCTAAAATAGCAATTTAATGCAAATACTCGCCTCGAGTAGCAAAGCTTAATATTTTTTTTACATGTATATTGTGGCATGAAAAAATTTGGGCGATGTTCACACTGTTTTCTAAGACAGTAACTGCTGCGTCTGGCAAACGCTTGTCAAAATACAATAAGCAATGCCTTGGGAAAAAACGAAGAATAAAGAATGCCGAAATCGGCTTGTTGCTGCGACAATGTAGGTTATAATTGGGGAAAGGCGACACGCCGCGGCGGGGAGTGGTGGGCGGGGAGATTGTGGCGGGGGAGATTGAATCAAAACATTACGACTTCACGCGTCAAACTCATTGCACTTCCGGGCCCTTTCTATCTGATTAATACACAATATTAACAGAAAAATATGACTCCCCTAGGTATAGATAACTTCTAAACATTCGTTATTGACTATATAATATAAATAGAGTAGCATTTACTCGCCTCCTCAACTATAACCTACTTGGTTATTGGTTATTACAATGTTTTACAGAATCAGGCTTCTATACAAACATATAGAAAAAAAATCGTTCTTAATAATACTTTTGTGTTTTAAGTGCAGTGGAATAAGCCATATTTCTTTTCCGGGAGACCAACTTATTATCAAAAAAGTGAGTAAAACTGCCAGCGACCCCTACCATTTTAGGTTCCAGTTCTCTCGAAATTCGCCTCAAAAATTTATAACCTACTAGCCGCAAAGCCGCCCTCCGGGCGGACTTTTTGGCTAGCTCCTGCGGAGAAGCTATTGGTGGCCTCGGCCCACCAAACACAGACTCTCAGATAGCCCCTTCTAATTTTCCTGAAATCATGGATGTAGAAATGTATGTATTAACGCCCAACCCATCACCCCCCAACCATTCACTCACCCATCACCCCACCCCATACCCATCACCCCCCCCATTCACTCACCCATTACCCATCACCCTACATCAAGGTTTCCTCAATTCTGGGCAACCCACTTTTTTTTCACAATTCCGCTAATAGGCTGCTAAAAAAAAAAAAAAAAAAAAAAAACAAGTGATCGGACATCTCATAAATGGGCTTAAAACCTTCCCCTGCTCGACCCGGTTCCAAAAAATGTGCCATATGAGGGGATTCCGTCAAGGGGGCGGCACCTGGAGCGGACACGGACACACTTTCGCTTATATTTTTTAATAACGCCACCAAACCCCAGACTCTCCAGAAAAGCCCCTTCTAGCTTTCCTGAAATCATGGATGTAGAAATGTATGTATTAACGCCAACCTATTCACATCACCCCCAACCCATTCACTCACCCATTCCCCATCACCCCACACCCATTCATCACCCATTACCGACCACCCCCCCCCATTCACTCACCCATTACCCCCCCCCACCCATTCACTAAACCCATTATCCATCACCACACACCATTCACTCACCCATACCCATCACCCCCCAAATTCATTCCCTCACCCATCACCATAAACCCCCCCCAACCCATTCACTCCCCCATCACCCCAACACCCATTACCCATCACCCCCCCATTCACTCGCCCATTACCACACCCTACATCAAGGTTTCCTCAATTAGAGAAAAACTGCAACTCCGAAATCCCAGGGGTCGCTGGCAGTTTTAACTCACAATTTGGTGAAAAGTTGGTCAACTTGAAAGAAAAATATGGGCTTATTCCACTGCACTTAAACACACAAGTATAATATTAAGAAAGATTTTCTTCATATGGTATATTGTATAGAAGCCGACTGTAAAAACATTGTATATAACCAAATAACCAAGGAGGTTATAGTTGAGGAGGCGAGGGAAATGCTACTCTATGATATTATACCCGTCAATAACGTATGTTTAGAAGTTATCTATACCTAGGCAGTCATATGTTCCTGTTATTATTGTGATCAACAGATAGAAAGCCTGGAAGTGCAATGAGTCGACGCGTGAAGTAGCAATGTTTTGATTCAATCTCCCCGCCACAAAACTCCCCGCCCACCACTCCCCGCCGCGGCGGTCGCCTCCACAAAATTATAAACCTACATTGTCGCAGCAACAAGCCGATTCGGCATTTTATTCTTCGTTTTTCCAAGGGATTGCTTATTGTATTTTGACAAGCGTTTGCCAGAGCAGCAGTACTGTCTTAGAAAACAGTGTGAACATCGCCCAAATTTTACATGCCACAATATACATGTAAAAAATATATTAAGCTTTTCTACTCGAGGCGAGTAATGCATTAAATTTCTATTATAGAACGTTCAATCGTAATGCAGTCATGCATACAAATTACTAGAAAAAACAGAAGAACGTTTTTTTTTAGTATTCAGATGCGGTGCATCAATATCATCGCGAAATGATTTATGAAAATATTAGTCGCGGAGGGGAAAAAACAGTAGACCCAAACCCTTTGAGTTAAAAATGCAGCGACCACTGGCATTTCTCGAGTTTCAGTTCTCTCTAATTAGAGAGAACTGAAACTCGAGAAATGCCAGTGGTCGCTGGCAGTTTTAAATCAAAGGTTGGTCTACTTTTGTTTTGGCTCCGCGACTAATATTTTTCATAAATTAATTTCGCGAAAAAACATTGATGCACCGCAAACTGAATACCAAAAAAATATAGTTCTTCTGTTGTTTTTACTAATTATATGGATGACATCATTACGATGGAACGTTCTATATAGCAATTTAATGCAAATTACTCGCCTCGAGTAGCAAAGCTTAATATATTTTTTACATGTATATTGTGGCATGTAAAATTTGGGGGATGTTCACACTGTTTTTTAAGACAGTACTGCTGCGTCTGGCAAACGCTTGTCAAAATACAATAAGCAATGCCTTTGGGAAAAAAGAAGAAAAAAGAATGCCGAAATCGGCTTGTTGCTGCGACAATGTAGGTTATAATTGTGGAGGCGACACGCGCGGCGGGGGAGTGGGGGGCGGGGGAGATTGTGGCGGGGAGATTGAATCAAAACATCGCCCCTTCACGCCTCGATCATTGCACTTCCAGGTTTCTATCTGATTGATACACAATAATAACAGGAAAATATGAACTGCCTAGGTATAGATAACTTTTTAAACATACGTTATGACTATATAATATCATAGAGTAAACATTTACCCGCCTCCTCAAAATATAACCTACTTGGTTATTGGTTAAATGCATGTTTTACAGACTCAGGCTTCTATACCCAAAATACATATAGAAGAAAATCGTTCTTAAAATTATACTTTGTGTGTTTTAAGTGCAGTGGAATAAGCCCATATTTTTTTTTCAAGTTGACCCAACTTTTCACCAAAATTGTGAGTTTTAAAAACTGCCAGCGACCACTGGCATTTCGGAGTTGCAGTTCTCTCTAATTCTCGCAACCCCCCTTTTTTTTTCACAAAATTTTCGCTAAATAGGCTGCTAAAAAAAAGAAAAAGAAAAGTGACAGATATTCATAAATGGGCTTAAAACCTTCCCCTGCTCGAGGCGGTTCCAAAAATGTGCCATATGAGGGGATTCCGCCACAGGGGGCGGCACTGGAGCGGACACACACACACACACACTTTCGCTTATATTATTATAGACATTGTCGCAGCACCAAGCCGATTTCGCCATTCTTTATTATTCGTTTTTCCAAGGCATTGCTTATTGTATTTTGACAAGCGTTTGCCAGACGCAGCAGTACTGTCTTTGAAAAAACAGTGTGAACATCGCCCAAATTTTACATGCCAACAAATACATGTAAAAAATATATTAAGCTTGCTACTCGAGGCGAGTAATTGCATAAATTGTATTATAGACGTTCCATCGTAATGCATGTCATCCATATAATTAGTAGAACAACAGAAGAACTATATTTTTTTGGTATCAGATGCGGTGCATCAAAGTTTATCGCGAAATTAATTTATGAAAAATATTAGTCGCGGAGCCAAAACACAGTAGACCAACCTTTGAGTTAAAACTGCCAGCGACCACTGGCATTTCTCGAGTTGCAGATCATTGGAATTGATTTACGTAAGGATTCTGATGCCCCCAGATGTCCCCTTCCTTAAAATGTCCATATGCTTGTTTTGTATGTAAGTGTGTGTTTGTGTGTGTGTGTGTGTGTAATTCACCCACGGCATGATCACGTGCTGGACACGGGATCACCAACTATTACCCTCTCAGAAAGAGCTTGGAGCTCAAAAGATAACTATCTCTGGGAAGAGCTGGGACGTCACATGCATCCCATCCCCTTGCTCAAGGGAGTACAGTAACTGCTCGCCTCCCTGAGAAAAATTTTGTGCCGTGAGCCAGGCTCGAACCAGAGCGAGTCTGGTGACCCACAAGAGCCTAAAGCCTAAACCAACTGTATCACACGGGCAGTGTGTGTGTGTGTGTGTGTGTGTGGGTGTGGGTGTGGGTGTGGGTGTGGGTGGGTGGGGGTGGGGGTGGGGGTGGGGGTGGGGGTGGGGGTGGGGGTGTGTGTGTGTGTGTGTGTGTGTGGTGTGTGTGTGTGTGTGAACCTGCAACACCATTACACTTTAACGTTTTTGCAGGTGTTGGCTGGCGCCCTCGTGCTACTCCGCAGTGTTTTTGGCTTCTACATCCCGGCAGTCTCACACAGCCGCCAACCCTACAGGACGGGCCATGGGATTTCCCACCCGGAGAGATGGCACAGACCTACACCATCTACCCATTTCTTCTTTCAACAAACACCTCCTTATAATCACCAACCTCTATATATGGATACTATGACATCGTTTCAAGAAAATTTGAGACGCCCACCATCGTCTGTGAATCGTCTCGGGCTCTCTCACGGTTCATCTCCAGGAGCTCCAAAACGTCCAATCAGAACTCCTCCTCTAGGTTCCTCCGGATCTCAACGTCTGCCCTACGGGGTGTTCCTCGCTGACTCCCAAGGATACCCAAATCGCATTTATGGTGTGCCCCTGGCTTCTGCCCACGGATACAAGAATGTTCCACGTGGGATACCTCTTGAAAAAATAAGTGGAATCCCAGAATTCCGCTTTGGCATCCCACTCAAACTTGAACATTTGTCACAGCCTATCAAGCCCAGGGGCAAGCCACTATTCATAGCTGCGCCTGAGACTGCCTCAAAGATGACACCAGAGGCTGTACATGCATTTATACCCGAGACTGTTTCTAAGGCATCAGATGGGACCCCGGGCAAGACTTTTCACACGATGGAGTCTCTACCCACAACACTTAAAGCTCAACTTGATGCTCTATTGACAACGGGCACAGAACAGCCTTCATCAACCAACCCGAGAGAGCAGGGGGTCATGGCAGATCCTGTTCCTCGTCTAATAAAACCTCTAACTGCCTTAGAGACTCTCGTTCCAACCTTATGGATTGAAACCTTGCCTGAAGCTGAGTCAACTTCACCCGCTTATCACATATCAGCAAACAATCTGTTAGATAAATCACCTGGCACTACCTCTAGTTCGCCTGAAATTTCTACAATAATTAAATCTACATCTACTGCAGCTGATACATCTGCTCTCCCATATAATGTCTACATACCCCGAATCACTGACTGTTGTATTACCTAAACCAGTTTCTGCTGGACACGAAGCACTCTCTAATGTGCCTGAAGCTTTGTCTAATGGACAGGAATCTATTGGATCTGTAACACAGTCTGTTGGGCCTCAGGTATTGCATCTTGGATCCGAAGCACAATCTGGTAAGCATGGACTTGGCCCACTATCTGAGGGATCTAAGGTACTGTCTATTGTATCTGAGACTGAATTCAAAGGACTTCAGGAACAATATGCTAGACCCAAATCACTGTCAGTTGGACTCGAGGTCCTGTCTGTTGGACACAAGGCCATGTCTTTTGAACCCAAGATGCTGTCTGCTGAACCCAAGATGCTGTCTGTTGAATCCGAGGCCCTGTCTGTTGAACCCAAGATGCTGTCTATTGAACCCAAGATGCTGTCTGTTGGACCCGAGGCCCTGTCTATTGAACCCAAGATGCTGTCTGTTGGACCCGAGGCCCTGTCTATTGAACCCGAGGCCCTGTCTATTGAACCCAAGATGCTGTCTGTTGGACCCGAGGCCCTGTCCGTTGAACACAAGATGCTGTCCGTTGGATCCCGAGGCCCTGTCTATTGAACCCAAGATGCTGTCTGTTGGACCCGAAGCCATGTCTATTGAACCCAAGATGCTGTCTGTTGGACCCGAGGCCCTGTCTATTGAACCCGAGGCCCTGTCTATTGAACCCGAGGCCCTGTCTATTGAACCCAAGATGCTGTCTGTTGGACCCGAGGCCCTGTCTATTGAACCCGAGATGCTGTCTGTTGGACCCGAGGCCCTGTCTATTGAACCCGAGGCCCTGTTTGTTGGACCCGAGGCCCTGTCTATTGAACCCGAGATGCTGTCTGTTGGACCCAAGATGCTGACTGTTGGACCTGAGGCCCTGTCTATTGAACCCGAAGATGCTGTCTGTTGACCCGAGGCCCTGTCTATTGAACCCGAGGCCCTGTCTTTGACCCGAGACCTGTCTATTGAACCCAAGATCCTGTCTGTTGGACCCGAGGCCCTGTCTGTTGGACCCGAGGCACTGTCTGTTGGACCAGAGGCACTGTCTATTGAACCCAAGATGCTGTCTATTGAACCCGAGATGCTGTCTGTTGGACCCGAGGCCCTGTCTATTGAACCCGAGATGCTGTCTGTTGGACCCAAGGCCCTGTCTGTTGAACCCAAGATGCTGTCTGTTGGACCTGAGGCCCTGTCTATTGAACCCAAGATGCTGTCTGTTGAACCAGAGGCCCTGTCTATTGAACACAAGATGCTGTCTGTTGGATCAGAGGCCCTGTCTATTGAACCCAAGATGCTGTCTATTGGACCCGAGGCCCTGTCTGTTGAACTCAAGATGCTGTCTGTTGGACCCGAGGCACTGTCTATTGAACCCGAGATGCTGTCTGTTGGACCCGAGGCCCTGTCTATTGAACCCGAGATGCTGTCTGTTGGACCCGAGGCCCTGTCTATTGAACCCGAGATGCTGTCTGTTGGACCCGAGGCCCTGTCTATTGAACCCAAGAATCTGGCTGTTGGACCCGAGGCCCTATCTATTGAACCCGAGATGCTGTCTGTTGGACCCAAGATACTGTCTGTTGAACCCAAGATACTGTCTGTTGAACCCAAGATGCTGTCTGTTGAACCCAAGATGCTGTTTGTTGGACCCGAGGCCATGTCTGTTGAACGCAAGATACTGTCTGTTGAACCCAAGATGCTGTCCGTTGAACCCGAGGCCCTGTCTGTTGAATCCAAGATGCTGTCTGTTGGACCCGAGGCCCTGTCTATTGAACCCGAGATGCTGTCTGTTGGACCCGAGGCCCTGTCTATTGAACCAGAGATGCTGTCTGTTGGACCCGAGGCCCTGTCTATTGAACCCGAGATGCTGTCTGTTGGACCCGACGCGGCCCTGTCTGATTGAACCCAGAGATGCTGTCTGTTGGGACCCGGTGGCCTGTCTTGAACCCAGATCTGTCGTTGAACCGAGGCCCTGTCTATTGAACCCAAGAAGCTGGCTGTTGGACCCGAGGCCCTATCTATTGAACCTGAGGCCCTGTCCGTTGAACCCAAGATACTGTCTGTTGAACACAAGATGCTGTCTGTTGAACCCAAGATGCTGTTTGTTAGACCCGAGGCCATGTCTGTTAAACGCAAGATACTGTCTGTTGAACCCAAGATGATGTCTGTTGGACCCGAGGCCCTGTCTGTTGAACCCAAGATGCTGTCTGTTGAACCCGAGGCCCTGTCTATTGAACCCAAGATGTTGTCTGTTGAACTCAAGATGCTGTCTGTTGAACCCAAGATGCTGTCTGTTGAACCCAAGATGCTGTCTGTTGAACCAAGATGCTGTCTGTTGAACCCAAGGCCCTGTCTGTTGAGCACAAATTGATGTCTATTGAACCCAAGATTATATCTATTGAACCCAAGATGCTGTCTATTGAACCCAAGATTATGTCTGTTGAACCCAAGATGATGTATATTGAACCCAAGATGCTGTCTATTGAACCCAAGATGCTATCTATTGAACCCAAGATGTTGTCTATTGAGCCCGAGATGTTGTCTGTTGAACCCGAGGCCCTGTCTGTTGAACCCAAGATGCTGTCTGTTGAAGCCAAGATGCTGTCTATTGAACCCAAGATGCTGTCTATTGAACCACAGAAGGTGACCGTCTGTTGAACCCATGATGCTGTTTTGAACCCAGATGCCTGTCTGTTGAGCACAAATGTGTCTATTGAACCCAAGAGCTGTCTATTGAACCCAAGATGCTGTCTGTTGGAGCCAAGATGCTGTCTATTGAACCCAAGATGCTGTCTGTTGGACCCGAGGCCCTGTCTGTTGAACCCGAGGCCCTGTCTGTTGGACCCGAGGCCCTGTCTGTTGAGCACAAATTGATGTCTATTGAACCCAAGATGCTGTCTATTGAACCCAAGATGCTGTCTATTGAACCCAAGATGCCGTCTATTGAACCCAAGATGCTGTCTGTTGAACCCAAGATGCTGTCTGTTGGACCCGAGGCCCTGTCTGTTGGACCCGAGGCCCTGTCTGTTGAACCCGAGGCCCTGTCTGTTGAACCCAAGATGCCGTCTGTTGAACCCGAGGCCCTGTCTGTTGAACCCAAGATGCTGTCTGTTGAACCCGAGGCCCTGTCTGTTGAACCCAAGATGCTGTCTGTTGAACCCAAGATGATGTCTGTTGAACCCAAGATGCTGTCTGTTGAACCCAAGATGCTGTCTGTTGAACCCAAGATGCTGTCTGTCGGATCAGAGAAACTTTCTGTTGGACCAGAAACTATGTCTGTTGGACCCGAGACGATGTCTGTTGGCTTTGATGTGTTGCTTGTTGGAACAAAAACACTGCAGGTTGCACCTAAGACACTGCCAGCTGAACCTCAGGGTGAAGCAGTGTCTACTGGAGGTGAGAAACAGTCAACTGCAACCCCGCACCTCTATGGTAGGACTGCAGCAATGCCTGCTGAACCTGAAGCACTCTTAACGCAGGCCAAGGTACTGTCTTTTGGATCACAGGGATCATCAACTGTATTTCAGAATCACTTGTCAATTCCTTCTGAAGATGCAAATCTGAGTGTTCTATCTTCTAAGGACCAAAAGGTCATGCCTGCGATTAAAGTTGTCTCGCCGATATTTGAAACAGCTTCAGCACCAAATGAAAGAGTCTTGCTAACAGCTGACATAGCTTCACATGCAGCTAGAAGAACCACCACTGTAACTAAAACTACCGTTCCAGCCACAACAAAACCCGTGACGACAAATGAAATAGCAATGGATGGTGTTGACACAACTTCTCCTGCAGTTCAACCACCCAAATCTGTGATCAAAACAGCCATGCCACCAGAACATACATTCTCAAGTATCTTTACATCCGGGTGGCAGCATCCACACATGCCCGACTTATCCCTGCTGTCACGCTTCCACCACGAGTATGAGAAGGCAGTACCTGGGGTGCAACAAGTGCTACCCTGGGACTCTGCTCTCTCCCTGTCCCTTCACCGTGACCCTTACTTACCACCACATCATCCCTAGACGCCCTCCATAACTACTACCAAAGTGAGAACATGCAGCACAAGAATGGTGCCATTAATAAATTTGTAAGTAACAAGCAACTGTGGGATGATAGTCACTCCCCTACTAAGTACCTATATAACTGGTCATCGGGGTTGGTACTTAGCTTGAAATGTATGTAAATTTTTCGAAAATTGTAGTGTAAATCTAAATTGTAATATAAATTGTATTGTAAATTGCATCATCTTGAAATTAGCGCGATGAACTATGTACATTGAAAATTTACCAATCCGCCACAGCTTTAAGATAAGTCAAGAGTTTTAAAACTTTAATTTTATGTTTTAAGTCATATAAAGCATTTCAAACTTTGAGAGCATCCAGAAATATTCAAGTCGTTGAATGTGACCTAGATTCTCACATCAAAATGACCTTCACAGAAGTATGTGTTGCCTTCCTGCACAAGGAACACCAGACCGGCAGCCAGCCACAATCTCTTTGTAATTTTTTTTTTTGGCACAGACTAATACTTTCTCTGGGGTCCTTAAGCCTGTGCTCCTGCACATTAGGACAAAACACCAGCACCTATCTACCTCTCCATTTGACATTCTTGGTGGTCAGAGATGAGTGCACAGCACACACAATGCAACCATTGCCATTCACATGGCAAGGAACGTCACAACCAATCAGAGGCAATTGCAGCCATTTTGACAGCTTTAACCCTATTTTTCTCCACGTTTTTGGAAAAACATTCAAAAAGTATAAGTTATACTGATATTCTACACATTATTTCACTGATAGAAGTATCATGCCAAAGAAATTCCGACTAGAAACTCGCTCATTGTTTGTTCAAAAAACTGAAAAACCCCATCTGCAGGGATCTGTGAAAGTCTGGAGAAAAAAACCCTACTAAAAGGGCGGGAAAGGACTCTAGAATTTTACCAGAAAGACACCTTATGATGAGAACGAATCGTTCAGGATACTTAAAACCACCGACCGTGTATTGGTTTAAACTGCACTTACTGTATATACCGACATATCCATTAGCTCATTCATAAAACACATTGCTTACTCATGTTCCTAATAAATGTGACAGATGTATCATATCCCTATACTGGGTCAATCATTTCTACCCTGGCGTGTCTAGGGGGCAGCCAGGTGGGTGTGGCTCAACCAGGTAACACCCCGTCAAGGGTGAGAGGTGCCACCCACAGCAGCGGCACCACACACCTCGGCTAACATTGAGAACATGACTGTATCTAGATTAAAGTATATTTTTGCCTTTCTACTGTTTCTATAGGTCAGAACGAGTGTGGAAGTAACAATGAAATGTGCAAACATTATATTTTTTATAGGCTAGGTTAGGTTATGTTAGTTTGAGGGTTAGGTTAGATTAGGTTAGTTTAATTTATGCTTGCACAGGAAAAAACTATCTCCATTAGGGAAAGCATCACATATTAAGCGAGAAAAAAAATCAAACTTGTCTGAAAAGCTTCCAACAGTCATAAACAAAATTTTTACCCACCGCTCTCTCCCATTACATCATGAGTTCCCCCACACCACCACAGTATATACTTTGGTTTGTTTACAACGAACGTGGGTAAATTTTTACACTAGGACCGAAACTGCCTACACAATTAGAGAGAACTGCAACTCCGAAATGCCAGGGGTCGCTGGCAGTTTTAACTCACAATTTGGTGAAAAGTTGGTCAACTTGAAAGAAAAATATGGGCTTATTCCACTGCACTTAAAACACAAAAGTATAATATTAAGAACGATTTTCTTCTATATGTATATTGTATAGAAGCCTGATTCTGTAAAACATTGTATATAACCAAATAACCAAGTAGGTTATAGTTGAGGAGGCGAGGTAAATGCTACTCTATGATATTATATAGTCAATAACGAATGTTTAGAAGTTATCTATACCTAGGCAGTCATATTTTCCTGTTATTATTGTGTATCAATCAGATAGAAAGCCTGGAAGTGCAATGAGTCGACGCGTGAAGTCGTAATGTTTTGATTCAATCTCCCCGCCACAATCTCCCCGCCCACCACTCCCCGCCGCGGCACATCGCCTCCACAATTATAACCTACATTGTCGCAGCAACAAGCCGATTGCGGCATTCTTTATTCTTCGTTTTTCCAAGGCATTGCTTATTGTATTTTGACAAGCGTTTGCCAGACGCAGCAGAAGGCCCTACTGTCTTAGAAAACAGTGTGAACATCGCCCAAATTTTACATGCCACAATATACATGTAAAAAATATATTAAGCTTTGCTACTCGAGGCGAGTAATTTGCATTAAATTGCTATTATAGAACGTTCCATCGTAATGCATGTCATCCATATAATTAGTAGAACAACAGAAGAACTATATTTTTTGGTATTCAGATGCGGTGCATCAATGTTTATCGCGAACTTAATTTATGAAAAATATTAGTCGCGGAGCCAAAACACAAGTAGACCAACCTTTGAGTTAAAACTTCTAGCGACCACTGGCATTTCTCGAGTTTCAGTTCATTGGAATTGGGAGTGTAGTTTCTGTTTACCTTATTGGATTCTAAGAAACATTCTCTCTATGAACTTCCGTCGCAAATCACTACTTTCGGAGATATAAGATTTTTTTAATAGGAAGGAGTGTATAGGATATGAAAATTAAACTAACCTAACCTCACCTTTAGACTCACTAAACTAATCTAACCTAATCCCACGCTTTAACCTCCTAACTAAAGCCAAATCTGCATTAAAAATGTGTCAGCGGCAAGGGAAGAACAGAGGCGATGCAGGTCACAAGAGGAAGAAGAGTGAGAGGCACGTAAACACTTGTCTCTCGCCTCCCTATAAAGTACATGATTGTCATATCTCCAAAAGTAATTATTTGCGACGGAAGCTCATAGAGATAATGTTTCCTAGAATCCAATAAGGTAAACAGAAACCAGACTCCTAATTGTGTAGGGAATTTCGGTCCTACTGTAAAATAATACCCGGTTATTCTATTGGTTATTTTGAGTATAAAATAACCTTGACCGTCGCCATGTTCACTACCCCCAGTGTGGGATGTGGGTCTCACCTGCCTTGCTGAGATTTCAGGATGAATCTGATGTGAAGTTCTGCGAGGCTATCACAATTAAGTGTGGTAGCTGACTAGAAGACGTGAGGCGGGTGACACATAAGAACATAAAGCTACAAGAGGCCGTGAGACCTACACGAGGTAGCTCCTGTTACCACTACCTACATCCACCCTTCATCCCCATCCATGAACTTATCTAGCCTCCCTTTAAAGCTCCTTAATGACTCCGCACTAACTACGCACTGAAACGAGAAAGAACAACCCCAGAACAAAAATAAGGCTGGCACACTCACAGGCTGACAGCGTGTTGTCGTGAGGACGGACGTCAGCTGACTCGCTCAGTGTTGCCAGATTTACAAACGAACCATCTTGGAAGGAGGTTCTGGGGAAAAGAAATAACTTGTGATTTATGTGGGGCGGAAAAGGAGGACTTAAAACATTTTCTGTTATGGTGCCCAGCCTACAGTAATGCAAGAAAGAAAAGTGTGAGGCTACAACAGCCTTACTTAGAGGAGGAAGAGGCTATAGTGGGGGAGTATTTGTTCGGAGAGGGGAATGTGGAAGAAGCAAAAAGAACAATCAACAGTTTTTGGATGACCAGAGAAAATAAGAAGAAAGAAAAAGAAAGAAACTAATAAGATAGAATAAGAGAAGAAAACTAATTAAAGACCCAGACAGCAAGAAGAAACACGTCAGGGAGTGCCGTTGAAAAAGGCCTGACTCCCGACCAACAACTGAACTGAACTGAACTGAGGAGACAATGCACAAAATTTATGTAGGCCCTGTGTAGTGTAGTGTAGTATTAATTGAATTAATGCTATAAAGGGGGAAATGTGCCAGACATCAGAGGTGATATGGCAGGTAGTGGCGGATCTTGACGCAGGTGTAGGCTGCCGTCCTTAAAGTCCCGATGTCCCTTGTCCCGATGCCACCCGCTACCCCGAGACACAGGGCTAGTGTGACCAGAGAGCTGCACAAGTTCACAGAGAGGTGTCACTCGGGCCGCGCCATTTTGGATTTTGAACAGGTGGCGCCGCTATGCGGATGGTGCAATTCGTCAAAAGTGTCACAATGCTTATAATCATTACTGTGCACGGTGTTGTGCCTTTTCAATACCCTAAGACGCAAATATATGTAGTATTAAGTTAAAATAATGAACTGAAGTGGTATTGATGGATGGATTTTTTTGTTATTACACCTTTTGTTCCTTTTGTATTTCATACCGAAGCCCCGTCATTCCAATAAATTGTCTCCAATCTCAATACCCTCTCCCCCCCACACATTTTGTTTTGGCTGAAGTCAAAATGGGTGGGTGGTGATGGGTAATGGGGTGAGTGAATGGGTTGGGGGTGATGGGTAATGGGTGAGGGAATAGGTGGGGGGTGATGGGTAATGGGTGAGTGAATGGGTTGGGGGTGATGGGTAATGGGTGGGGGTGATGGGTGTGGGGTGATGGGTGAGTGAATGGGTGGAGGGTGAGGGAATAGATGGGGGGTGATGAGTAATGGGTGTGGTGATGGGTAATGGGTGAGTGAATGGGTGGGGGGTGATGGGTAATGGGTTGGGGGTGATGGGAAATGGTGATTGATTGATTTAATGCCAAAAAGGTGAATGTGCCAGACAAGGGAAATGGGTGAGTGAATGGGTGTGGGGTGATGGGTAATGGGTGGGAGGTGATGGGTAATGGGTGAGTGAATGGGTGTGTGGTGATGGGTAATGGGTGAGTGGAGGAATACCTTCCCTTCTTTGATTCCTTATTTCTTTCCTCGTCAGTTCCTCTTCTGACTCTCTTCATCCCTCCAATTTCTTCCTTACTCCTTATTCCTCCTTTCCTTCTCTCATATCTCCTTCCTTCCCTCTCTCCCACCTTCCATTACCACCCCATTATCACCAAAAGGAGGAGCGATTCCCCCTCTATCTGCACGGGCGACTGTCAGTGCGTGCACCGGGACTGCACCCTCCGCTAGGATCGCTGCCGTCCATGAAATCAAAATGGCGCGCCATGTTATATCGCCCGAGTGACACCTCTCGGTAAAAGCTCTCTGGTGTGACATCCCGGGTTACTATAGTTACCTTCCCCAGTAGGCTACCCAATAATAACATTACTAGTCTATTTTATTTAACCCCTTGAGACCCAGAACGTAATTTCCATTGTAATTTGGCTACCATCAGACTATTTTAATGAATGTTATATCGCCCGAGTGACACCTCTCGGTAAAAGCTCTCTGGTGTGACATCCCGGGTTACTATAGTTACCTTCCCCAGTAGGCTACCCAATAATAACATTACTAGTCTATTTTATTTAACCCCTTGAGACCCAGAACGTAATTTCCATTGTAATTTGGCTACCATCAGACTATTTTAATGAATGTAAGCAATATCTTATAGATATGACCTGTTTATAGTATCCTTGTCGACTAACTAATTTGGTATATTGTCACTTTTCGTAATTTTATGGCTAACAACAGACTATTTTATATAGCAAAGGAAAGATGAAGGGCGTGAAGGGGTTTTTAATATGGTCGAGATGCCCAGTACGTGGTCACGGGGTGTTATGTAGTGGTGATGGTGTGTTTGGTAGTGATGATGATACGAGTAATCTGTACACATGTTGAACATTGAGTGCATCAATCAGCTGCCCCATAGAACAGGGGGGGAAGGCAGGGTTCATAAATATTGGTCGGCACGAGGCTTGAGAAAAGTCATGTTGGTGGGTTAATGTTCATAAATATTCATCACTTTGTACATGGGATGAGGATCACAGTCTTGTGCTGACCACTCCACTAATACTCTTAGCCTAATAATATTTACACATATACAATACTGGACCACTGGAGTACACGTAATTGTAAAAATATAATAACAAAAACATTATTTTCTTGCAATTGGAGCACTAGAATAATTGTAAAAATGTATATTAACAACAAAAGCACAAATTCTTACAATGTATTAGCTCTGCCTGACTTATAGTCATAGGGTGACCTGAAAACTTTATAAAAATGACCTGCATCTTCTATTCTACATATTCTAAGAAAATTATATCACAATTTTCTTACATGATTTCAGAATTCTACATCTTTTCTTCTCATCATTCTACATAATTTCCAACATGAAATAGTAACCCAAGTAATGGATTGATCTATTCCTTGAGTCTTGACTGACTGTACCCTGATACACTAATACCATATACAGTTACTGGCATATAAGATACACTTTAAATACACTTCTAAATGTATCCTAAATATTGCTCAGCATCAAAAGCAGCCATAATATTACCATAATAATACCGAAACAGATACTGATTTCTTCACAACTGAAACTATGGAACACAGACTGTAATCTAATGTGTGATAAAAAGACAATGAGTGAGTGAGTGGAAGATGAGGTTGGATAATATGATAATGAATGATGAAAATGAATTATGGGATGAGATGGAGAGAATGAGACATGACAATGAGATGAACATGAGAAAGACAGGCGATGGAGAATGACATGAGAGAAATTATGAAGATGAGACATGAGACAATGAATGACATGAAAGAAATTAGAAAGATAATAGATGAGAAAGAAACATCAATATAATTAGATCAGGAGGAGGAGGTACTGTAGATCTAGTACGTCATCTTGTTTGGTGAGAGAGAGAGAGAGAGAGAGAGAGAGAGAGAGAGAGAGAGAGAGAGAGAGAGCAGCATTTGTATGATTTCCCATTGCATCCTAAAATAAAATGCCTAGTTTGGTGGGAGACAGGGCTGGGTTCAATTGTAATTGTAATTGCGTAATTGAGTAATTAATTACAATTTGATGTAATTGTAATTGTAATTGATGTACTGTAAAAAATTGTAATTGTAATTGTAATTGTAGTTGAAAATTTTGGAACAAAAATAATTGTAATTGTAATTGTAATTGATAAAATTAATTGAAAAAACTGTTCAATTACAATGCATATGTAGAATACAGCACCATTTTCAGCCATCAATGTCAAGGCAAGGTCTTCAAGCCTGACAGGTGCTCTCTATCAGACAGTGTTTCAGGAACTAATGTTCCTCAGGTGCAATCCAAAAATTGCCCCAAAGTGAAAAAACCCAGTGACAATTGACCTAGATAATTAGAAAGCATGTTTTAGAACACTAGTATGACTAGTATCTATGTTACCTTGGTGTGTTACTTAAATTGGTCTTCTTTTTAGTGGTTTGTCTGTTTATGTTTAAGAATATTGTCTTGTTATATGAATAATGCTATAATGTATATGTATAAGAACATAAAAAATAAGGAAGCTACAAGAGGCCGCGAGGCCTACACGTGGTAGTTCCTGTCACCTAACACTACCTACATCCACCTTTCATCCCCATCCATGAACCTATCCAGCCCCTCTTTAAAGATCCCTAATGACTCCGCACTAACTACCTGTCTACTGAGACCATTCCATTCATTCACCACCCTATTTGTGAACCAGTTTTTCCCTATTTCCTTTCTAAATCTACGCCCTTCCAGCTTGAATCCGTTGCTTCTTGTTCTACCCTGGTTAAAAGCCGTAAGAACTTTTCCTACCTCTCCTTTATTAAATCCCTTTATCCACTTAAAAACTTCTATCAGATCGCCCCTTACTCTGCGTCTCTCGAGTGAGTGTAATTTTAATAACTTCAATCTCTTCTCATAACTAAAGTTACACATCCCTTGTATCATTTTGGTCATCCTTCTCTGCACTGTTTCTAACAAGGCTATATCCATCCTGTAATATGGAGACCAAAACTGAACCGCATAGTCTAGGTGAGGCCTGACTACAGCCAGATAAAGCTTTAGAATAACTTCCGCACTTCTACTTTTAACACTTCTGGTAATGAATCCTAATACTCTATTAGCTCTATTTCTGGCCTCAATACATTGTTTCCTAGGTCGGAGGTCTGGGCTCACCCTCACTCCAAAATCTTTTTCACCTTCTGATCTTTTCAGCGATACACTGCTTATGGTGTATCTATTACCAGGGTTTTTTCTACCAACATTCATAAAGCTGCACTTATCAATATTAAATTCCATCTGCCATCTGACTGCCCAGTGCCCACTCGTTAAGTTTATCTAAGTCTCCCTGCAATATGTTTACATCAGACTGTGATCCAATAATCCTACCTAACTTAGTATCATCAGCAAACTTGCTGATTTCACTGCTAATCCCACTATCCAAGTCGTTGATGTAAATAAAAAATAGTAATGGACCCAAAACAGACCCTTGTGGAACTCCACTTGTCACCAGTCCCCATTCAGATTTAGAACCATTAATTGTAACCCTTTGTTGCCTATTACTTAGCCAAGCTCTGATCCAATGAAGAACCTTCCCATCTATTCCATGAGCCTTAACCTTATTTAAGAGTCGCTCGTGTGGTACTTTGTCAAATGCCTTACTAAAGTCCAGATATATTATATCATAATCCTTATCATTATCTGCCGTCTCATAAACTTTCCTATAAAAACTCAATAAATTGGTGAGACATGACCTACCCTTGGTGAATCCATGTTGTGAATCATTGATCAAACTATGTTTACCTAAGTGCTCTCTAATGTTTCTTGCAATAATAGATTCCAATAATTTACCCACCACTGACGTTAGACTTACGGATCGATAATTTGACTTTAGTCCTCTGTCTCCCTTCTTAAATATGAGACAACATTTCCTTTCCTCCACAATAATGGCACATCGCCTATCTCAACCGATTTCCTAAAAATGTGCACTAACGACTCACTAACAACCTCCTTGCATGTGTTGCATGTGTATGTGTGGATGTTTGATATTAATTAATAAATTGATTGAAATAAAAAAAATACTTAGTATGACTAGTTAGTAGACTGTGTAGTGATCATTGTGTTGTGACTATTTGTAATTGTAATTGTAATTGTAATTGTAATTGATCAAAGTAATTGAACCCAGCCCTGGTGGGAGAGAGAGAGAGAGAGAGAAAGTAACCATCCCGTCATCATCCTCAATCACGAGGAAGGCAAATAAGTAAACTGTTGTCCCGTCACAGCATCCATGATAACTTGATTGTCTGTTAGCATGATGACTCCCTGATGGTCCCCTGGCTGAACTACTACCATATGTTGCCCCTCCTCCTCCTCCTCCCCCTCCAACCCCCCCATACCCCCCGCCACCACCACCACGTGCCCCTCCCCATCCCCCATCTCGTAGACCGACCCGCCACTCGCCTCCAGGACCTGAAATGGGGGGAAATGGGGTAGATTAATATATTGTTCAGGATGGCTGTGAAATGGGTGAAATGATAGAGAGAACATAAGAACATAAGAACATAAGAACATAAGGAAGCTACAAGAGGCCGTGAAACCTACACGAGGTAGTTCATGTTACTTAACACTACCTACATCCACCTTTCATCCCCATCCATGAATTTATCTAGCCTCCCTTTAAAGCTCTCTAATGACTCCGCACTAACTACCTGTCTACTGAGTCCATGCCAATCATTTACCACCCTATTTGTGAACCAGTTTTTCCCTATTTCTTTTTTAAATCTACGCTTTTCCAGCTTGAATCCGTTACTTCTTGTTCTACCCTAGTTAATAGCCATAAGAACTTTTCCTACCTCTCCTTTATTAATAGAGAGAGGTGTATGATTAGGGTTTCATACACCCACCCCTTCCAATCCTTCCTTATTCTTACCTGGGCCTCTGGCAGGTGTGTAACATGTGTGTAGTGACTGTGGTCTTGGTCTGGGCCCGCCACCACCTGTACATGGGCGGGGGTGGGCGGGTTGGGGTGGTAGTCTCCCCCAACACCCCCAACACCCACCCCGCTAAGTAGGTCTTCACCCCCTGTATCGGCGCCGAGTTCTTCTAGGTAAGCTTTGGTCTTGTCCTGTGGTGGCTGGCCTGTTAGTACCTGTGAGAGAGAGAGAAAGAGAGTGAGAGTGAGAGAGAGAGTGAGTGAGTGAGAAAGAGACACACAGACAGACAGATAAAAAGACACACACACAGACAAACAGGCAAAGAGAGATAGAGAGAGAGAGAGAGAGAGAGAGAGAGAGAGAGAGAGAGAGAGAGAGAGAGAGAGAGAGAGAGAGAGAGAGAGAGAGAGAGAGAGAGAGAGAACCAAACAAGCAAACATTAGCTTCATCCAACAATCATCTTACTAGTATAAATATAAAATTAAAAAACCCAAATTTTCATCTCTAAATCTACAAGCATCAACACAAACCCATGACCTCTGATGACCCCTGACCTGAGTGAGTATGTGTGATGCCCTGTGGTCCCTCTCCTCCATGAAGGGCTCGATGTCCCTCACCACAAAGGTCGGCTTCCCTCCGCCCGGCA
Organism: Chionoecetes opilio; assembly: GCA_016584305.1. Taxonomy (NCBI): domain Eukaryota; kingdom Metazoa; phylum Arthropoda; class Malacostraca; order Decapoda; family Majidae; genus Chionoecetes; species Chionoecetes opilio. The sequence goes on along the minus strand of JACEEZ010015501.1, from coordinate 148,974 downwards.
CCTGAAACCATAATAATAATAATAATAATGATTCTCTTTTCACCCGAAGGCATATGGGAAAAAAAATTCTCGTGCATTTCTAGCACAAAAATGGGCTTCTAAATGTTGCCTAGAAAGTCTTAGACACGTTTTTCTGTTTCCTAGGACAAAAATGGGCTTCTAAATTTTGTCTAGGAATTCTCAGGCACGTTTTTCTGTTTCCTAGGAACGTTTATTAATACAGAAATGGGCTTCTAAATGTTGCATAAGGAATATTCAGACACGTTTTTTCTGGTCCTCAGAATATTCCTAATACAAAAATGGGCTCGTATGGTTATATAATGTTATAATTGACTCTTTATTCACTCCCTCACCCCTCCGTAACACTCACCCGCAGTGTCAGGCTTCCATCCAAGGGCCGAGGCTGGCGGTGGAACATGAGGTAGAAGGGAGTGTAGCCGCTCGCCGTCACGTACTCGGTGTTGATCTCATACACCTGAAAACACACACACACACACACACATACTATAAATGAATGAAAGAAATATATTATAGTCTTGAAGTTATCTAGTTATTACGTAAAAACAGAATGATAACTACTACATTCATTATAGCTTTGATTGCATTGTTTCATATTTACTTCATGTCACCTGTTTTTCGTTTGTTTATGCATTCTTAAGCAACAGAGTTTTGTCTTTCTCTTTCAGCAGACGTTATCAAGAAGTACAAAGGTGATAGCAGCAAAATGTACACAATATAAAAATAAAAACTACCGTACATAAACATAGATACAGAAATTTGGAATAGATTGACAGAAGAGGTAACACACCCAAAACACATCCAAAACACACCCTCCCCCCCAACACACACACACACACAAGGTAACTGCAACAAACTGTTCAAATTATAATAGAAAGGTTGAATGAATATAGATACAGAGACAGGACCATTAGAACCATGAGAACTGACCAGGAAGATTTTTTCACCTCGTTATAAAAAACCAGAGTATAGGTAAATAAAACTAGGTAAACACACACACACACACATCAATACCTTCTTCTGCAGCAGGTTATCCCAGTCACACACCACACACACACACAATACCTTCTTCTGCAGCAGGTTATCCCAGTCACATACACACACACACACACACACCAATACCTTCTTCTGCAGCAGGTTATCCCAGTCACACACACACACACACACACATCAATACCTTCTTCTGCAGCAGGTTATCCCAGTCACATACATACACACACACACACACACACCAATACCTTCTTCTGCAGCAGGTTATTCCAGTCACACACACACACACACACACCAATACCTTCTTCTGCAGCAGGTTATCCCAGTCACATACACACACACACACACACCAATACCTTCTTCTGCAGCAGGTTATTCCAGTCACACACACACACACACACACACATACACACACACACCACTACCTTCTTCTGCAGCAGGTTATCCCAGTCAGCCTCGCCCTCCAGGCAGTAGTGGAGCAAGGCAGTCTTGATGGTGGCCTCGTCGGGTCGGTTCATCTGGGCCTTATTCACCGCCACCACACTGACTCCCACACTCATGTCCATCTCAAGGCTCAACTGTGGGGAGGGGATGATGATATGGGTATTGGCAATGGGGATGTAGGTTTTATTTATGATGATATGGGTAATGGCAATGGGGGTGTAGGTTATATTTATGATGATATGGGTAATGGCAATGGGCGTGTAGGTTACCTCTTCTCTCCTCCTATTTCCCCTCTCTTCCCTCCTCCTCCTCCTCCTCCTTACTTCCTGAACAAACTCCTTAATTCTCTCCTCCTCCTCCTTATCCTCCAGAACAAACTCCTTAATTCTCTCCTCCTCTCTTATCTCCTCCTACTCCTTCTCTACAATCTTCTCTCCTTACCTCCTCGCTTCCCCCTCTTCTCTGCCTCCTCCTGAACAAACTCCTTAATTCTCATCTCCTCCTCCTTACCTCCTAAACAAACTCCTTAATTCCCTCCTCCTACTCCTTCTCTCCATACCTCCTCGCTTCCCCCCCTTCTCTCCCTCCTCCTTACCTCCTGAACAAACTCCTCACTCTGGTCTGAGAGGAACTTGCGTGGAGGCCCCTGGAGGTACACCGCCGTCTGCAGCGCCGAGGCCAGGTCCGCCACGGTCACGTCTCTCAGCGCCACCACCACGCTGTACTTGGTGAACATGTCTATCACGACCGCCACGAACACGTTGCCGCGACCCGACACCATGAACTGACCTATGACGTCTATGCTCACCACCTGGGAAAGAGAGGTCATGATAGGTCAGGATGGTGAGTTTCTGTGTATGTCTAGTTTGGTACGAGTAATGTTGGACTTATGTGTTAAATTATCTAAGTGTGTGTGTGTGTGTGTGTGTGTGTGTGTGTGTGTGTGTGTGTGTGTGTGTGTGTGTGTGTGTGTGTGTGTGTGTGTGTGTGTGTGTATTCATCTAGTTGTATTTTACAGGGCAATGCTCGTATGGCCCCGTCTCCATATCAACATTTATTTTTCTCATTCATCCTTAGTGTTGGCCGAAACCACCACCCCAGGAGGCGGGTCACAAACCCCCGGCTAACACCCGGTACCCATTCACTGCTGGGTGGACAGGGGCTCGGGTTTTAAGAAGACCGCCCGTCTGTCTTCGCTCCGCCCGGGAATCGAACCGTGTGTGTGTGTGTGGGTGTGTGTGTGTGTGTGTGTGTGTGTGTGGGTGTGTGTGTGTGTGTGTGTGTGTGTTTGTGTGTGTGTGTGTGTGTGTGTGTGTGTGCTCACCTCCCAGGGCTCGGTGACTCGTACACATCCCCTGTTAGGACGGTTCATCTTGCTGAGCTCACATGTCTTGCATCGCACAATCTGGTACAAAAGAAAACCAGGGAAGTCTATTACAGGCATAGCTAAGGAGGAGAAGCAGGAATAACAAGACACAGCTACAAAAAAAGAAAAAAAAATCTCACGTTAAAAAGTTAAAATTCACGTTAAAAAAGTTAAAATTCACGTTAAAAAAGTTACAATTCACGTTAAAAAAGTTACAATTCACGTTAAAAAAGTTACAATTCACGTTAAAAAAGTTAAAATTCACGTTAAAAAAGTTAAAATTCACGTTAAAAAAGTTAAAATTCACGTTAAAAAAGTTAAAATTCACGTTAAAAAAGTTACAATTCTCAGTCCAGGGAAGGAAAGAGAGAGGCTTTGATATAACACTTAAGTCTCCCCCTAAACCATGAGTACAGTGCAAGGGGATATAAAAGTAAAGTGAGGTAAGGTTGAGGTGACACAAGGAAAAATAAAGAAATAAAATAGATGTTTAAGAATATCAAAAGGAAAGATTTGCTATTAAGAAGGGACAAATATACTGTAGGCTGGATATTCAAGGTGACACAGGAAAAAATAGAGAAAAAAAGATGTTTAATAATATCAAAAAGGAAAGACCTGCTATTAAGAAGGGAATAATATAGTGTAGGCTGGATATTCAAGGCGACACAGGACAAAATAGAGAGAAAAAAAAGATGTTTAATAATATCATAAGGGAAAGAAAGTCCTGCTACTGTATACCACACCTATAGTCTATTTTTTTATTATGGTCAAAATGCAGTAAGGAAGCCACGCCCCCTGCCTCCCCTTCTATTCTACGGGGCAGCTGATTGGTGCATTCCTCGTATCATCACTACCAATCACAATATCTTCACTACTTAACAGCGCGTGACCACTGGACAGAGCAATCTTCACTACAGAGGGTGACAAAATCAAAAATCCCTCTGTAGTGAAGATTGCTCTGTCCAGTGGTCACGCCGCTGTTAAGTAGTGAAGATATTGTGATTGGTAGTGATGATACGAGGAGTGCACCAATCAGCTGCCCCGTAGAATAGAAGGGGAGGCAGGGGGCGTGGCTTCCTTAGTGCATTTTGACCATAATAAATAAAATAGACTATAGCACCTCTCACCATAGCCACCACGTCCTCCACAATATTGGTCCAGTAATACTTCTCAGACAGGCTCTTTAGGGTCCTGTTACGTCCTGTACAGAGAGAGAAGGAGAAATATAATACATAGAACAGGTGGCATTATAACCGATTCTCTTGTGACAATAATAATAATAATGATTTTCTTCTTCTTTACATATATAGATCATGTTTTATCTCCTCTCATGGTAAAAATATATGCCCTGTGAAGAGAGAAGGAGAAATATAATACATAGAACAGGTGGAATTATAACCGATTCTCTTGTGACAATAATAATAATAGTGATTTTCTTCTTTACATATATAGATCATTTTTATCTCCTTCATGATAAAAATATATGTCCTGTGAAGAGGGAGAAATATAATACATAGAACAGGTGGAATATAACCGATTCTCTTGTGACAATAATAATAATAGTGATTTTCTTCTTCTTTACATATATAGATCATGTTTTATCTCTCTCTGATAAAATATATGTCCTGTGAAGAGAGGAGAAATATAATACATAGAACAGGTGGAATTATAACCGATTCTCTTGTGACAATAATAATAATAGTGATTTTCTTCTTCTTTACATATATAGATCATGTTTTATCTCCTCTCATGGTAAAAATATATGTCCTGTGAAGAGAGGAGAAATATAATACATAGAACAGGTGGAATTATAACCGATTCTCTTGTGACAATAATAATAATGATGATTTTCTTCTTCTTTACATATATAGATCATGATTTATCTCCTCTCATGGTAAAATTATATGCCCTGTGAAGAGAGAAGAAATATAATACATAGAACAGGTGGAATTATAACGGATTCTCTTGTGACAATAATAATAATAGTGATTTTCTTCTTCTTTACATGTATAGAGCATATTTTATCTCCTCTCATGATAAAAAATATATGCCCTGTGAAGAGAGAAGGGGTAATATACACATAGAACAGGTGGAATTATAACCGATTCTCTTGTGATAATAATAATAATAAATGATTTCCTTCTTCTTACATATACAGAGCATATTTATTCACCTTTTCCAGAGCCCAGACACACAAAAAAGAACAGATTTTAGAAAGGGAGAAAAATATAGGCTGGATTTTTGAGGTGACACAAGGAAAAATAGAGAAATAAAATAGATGTTTAAGAATATCAAAAAGGAAAGACTACATTTTTACACTAGGACCGAAATTGCCTACACAACTGGGAGTGTGGTTTCTGTTTACCTTAATGGATTCTAAGACACATTCACTCTATGAGCTTCCGTCGCAAATCACTACTTTCTGAGATATAAGATGTATTTAGTAGGTAGGAGTATATAAGAAATATGAAAATAAAACTAACCTAACCCCATCTTTTGACTCACGAACCTAACCTAATCCCACGCTTTAACCTCCTAACTAAAGCCAAATCTTCATTAAAAAGTATCAGCGGCAAGGGAAGAACAGAGGCGATGCAGGTCACAAGAGGAAGAAGAGTGTGGCGGACGTAAACACTTGTCTCTCGCCTCCCTATAAACAACATGTCATTTATCTCCAAAAGTAATGATTTGCGACGGAAGCTCATAGAGAGAATGTTTCCTAGAATCCAAAAAGGTAAACAGAAACCAAAGTTCTAATTGTGTAGAAAATTTTGGTCCTATTGTAAAATAATACCGGAAAGACCTGCTATTAAGAAGGGAAAAATATAGTGTAGGCTGGATATTCAAGGCGACACAGGAAAAAATAGAGAGAAAAAAGATGTTTAATAATATCATAAAGGAAAGAAACACTTGCTATTAACCCCTTGAGGCCCAGAACATAATTTCCATTGTAATTTGACTACCATTAGATACTTTTCAGTGAATATAAGCAATATTCTATAGATATGACCTGTTTAGTATCCTTGTCGACTAACTAATTTGGTATATTAAGTAACTTTTCGTAATTTTATGGCTCGAACAAGACAATTCTTTTTATAGCAAAGGAAAGGTCTGGGTGTGAAGGGGTTAGGAGGGGAAAAATAAGGTCAATTTATAGTTTCACCCAACCAACGATTTTCTGATGCGCCTTACGTTTTTCTGGTGTGCTTTTATGTGTTTTGAATGATCTGCTAACCGTTTCTGTCGCAATTTTTTTTTATTTTTTTTTTAGGTAGATAAAGGTTAGTTTTGTTTGTTTTTTGTTTTAAGTTAGGTAAAGGTTAGGTTAGGTTTAGGTTCTTTTTTTTTGTCATTTTTGAAAAAAAAAAAAAAAAAAAAATAATAATTGTGACAGAAACGGTTAGCAGATTCATTCAAAACACATAAAAACATACCAGAAAAACATAAGGCGCATCAGAAAATCGTTGGTTGGGTGAAACTATAAATTGACCCAAAATAATGTCTATCTCTCTCCCTCTCCACCCCCCCCCACACACATCTAGCCCTGTATACCACACCTAGGTAAACACACACACACACTATACACCACAAAGCACTGCCACACTCACCGCAATGCTCTCCAGTCTTGGATACAATATGGCACTCCTCGAAGGCCTTAGTTTTCGCCTCATTCGTGTACAGAACGAGTCGCATTTCCTGCCGTTCCTTGCCCACGTAAAATAAAGCATCGTCTGCCCGGGGGGAAAAAAAATTCTATGTTAATTCAATGCATAATATAAGACCTATTTTCTTATATGCGTCTGTATTACCTATGCATGTATGGAATGGCACCTGAGATAGAAAAATTATGTATAAAAATTAAAATACATGGGTACTTATATAAATTTAGAGAGAAAAAGAAAAAAAAGACAGAGACAGACAGACAGACACACACACACAGAAAAGCAGAGACAGAAACAGACAGACAGACAAACACAGACAGAGAAAGCAGAGACAGAGAAAGAGACAGACACACACAGAGAAAAGCAGAGAGAGAGACAGACATACAGAGAAAGAGACAGACACACACACACAGAGAAAAGCAGAGACAGAGATAGACAGACACAGACTGACAGAGAGAAAAGCAGAAACAGAGAGAAAGAGACAGACAGACACACACAGAGAAAAGCAGAGAGAGAGAGACAGAAATATAGACACACAAACACACACAGAAGCAGACAGACAGATAGACAGACACAGACTGACACAATTTTCCCATACATACTTTCAATACTGAATTTCTTGGCAGACTTCCTGATGCCGTTCTTCTCCGTGATGTGGACGGAGGGCAGGTAGGAGCCCGTCTCCAGGTAGTGCCAGATCTGCCGCAAGTGTAGGCTGCCGTCCTTGCCGCGCCGCACCATCTCTCCGGCCTGCCAGGAACACAAGACAGGGGATCAAACACCCTTATAGTGGGGTCAAAACCTTTAAAACACCCTTATAGTGGGGTCAAAACCTTTAAAACACCCTTATAGTGGGATTAAAACCTTTAAAACACCCTTATAGTGGGATTAAAACCTTTAAAACACCCTTATAGTGGGATCAAAACCTTTAAAACACCCTTATAGTGGAATCAAAACCTTTAAAACACCCTTATAGTGGGGTCAAAACCTTTAAAACACCCTTATAGTGGGGTCAAAACCTTTAAAACACCCTTATAGTGGGATCAAAACCTTTAAAACACCCTTATAGTGGTATCAAAACCTTTAAAACACCCTTATAGTGGTATCAAAACCTTTAAAACACCCTTATGGTGGTATCAAAACCTTTAAAACACCCTTATAGTGGTATCAAAACCTTTAAAACACCCTTATAGTGGTATCAAAACCTTTAAAACACCCTTATAGTGGGATCAAAACCTTTAAAACACCCTTATAGTGGGATCAAAACCTTTAAAACACCCTTATAGTGGGTCAAAACCTTTAAAAACACCCTTATAGTGGGATCAAAACCTTTAAAACACCCTTATAGTGGTATCAAAACCTTTAAAACACCCTTATAGTGGTATCAAAACCTTTAAAACACCCTTATAGTGGGATCAAAACCTTTAAAACACCCTTATAGTGGTATCAAAACCTTTAAAACACCCTTATAGTGGTATCAAAACCTTTAAAACGCCCTTATAGTGGGGTCAAAACCTTTAAAACACCCTTAGTGGGATCAAAACCTTACCATAACTTAAGATAAATTTCCAGATGAACACCGAACTTCCTTTGCTAGACGATACTATTTTTTTCTGGTGAGTTTTGATGTGTTTTGAAGTAATCTGATAACCGTTTCTGTCGCAACTTTAAAAAATATATATATATTATAGTTAGGTAAAGGTTAGATTAGGTAAAGGTGCTCAAGGTTAGGTCAAGGTTAGGATCGGTTAGGTTCAATAGTGGGGGGATTTTTTTGTCATTTTATTTGAAAGAAAAAAAATAAAGAAAAAATAATAATAATTTGCAACAGAAATGGTTGGCAAATAAATTCAACACATCAAAACTCACCAGAAAAAAATAGTTCCGTCCACCCAAGTGAATTCGGTGTTCATCTGGAATAATACCCGTAACCTTACCTAAGTAATGTCATGTATTAACCCATCAATCAACCCTCTACGGACGCCATACCATTACTTTACACTTACATTACAGTCCATACAAGTACCTAAGTAGCAATAAGTGTACGTAACCTTAAGTAATCCCATGTAATCACCTTATATGTATGTGCAGAGGCGATTTTCTTTCACTCGCTGGTGTGTTTTGTTATGGTAAATCTCAATCTTGATCTCGACGTTAATGCGAGCCTAAATATACCTTTTGCAGCGTGGTTATTCAATTTCTGTTATCTCTCTACGTATTTTCTTTGCTTTATCTTTCGTATTATTCCATTTTTATCATTTCATCATCATCTCATCACCTTATCACCACCCCCACTCATTATCTCCTAATACTGTCTCATCACACTCATTATCTCTTTATCTCATCACCCATTCGTCTCTATCTCATCACTCAGCATTGTCTCACCACCCTCATTATTATCTCATCACTCCCTTATCTCTATCTCATCACCTTATACTGTCTCATCACGAAATATAGTCTCTCATGACCTAAACAGCAGTCTCATCAGTATCTC
>JACEEZ010015501.1:115000-132500 GCA_016584305.1 Chionoecetes opilio | reverse complement strand
CGAGGATCGAATTACTTTTGATGGAATCTGATACCACAACTGAGGAGCGTAAACATCATCCGCGCTCGCACCAAATTTCATAGAGGCAATTATTTTCTTAATATATTTCCGGAACACACTTCTCATATTGTTTTGTTTTTTTACTGTTTCAACATTAGCCTCACTGTCGCGCACTGTCCCGCTCCTTGAATTTCTCTACCAATACTTCATAAGTTGCATTTTTCTTATATTTATCCATTTACTTTTTGCTTTTTATTTCCCACAAACATTCAGTTTCTATATAATTGGATGAATTCTGTCCAAAAGTGCTTGTCATCAAAGAAACAATTCATCTTGGTAATCCTCTCGCGACGCTGTCAGTGGCGAAACTGATGGTTGGCCTCACGATCAGCACACTCACGGTGCGATCCGGTCTGAACCGGATGGTCTGTCGGATCTAAAAACCAAACACTGCTTGGTCGCATCCGACCAGCTGTCAGTCGGTCGGACAGACCAAAATCACCCCACTCACGATCCAATCTGGTTGGATCCAACCAGATCTGTCCGATGGTCGTACGACCAGATCGCACCGTGGATGGGGGCCTTTACAGTTTCTATGACGAAGTGATTAAATTGTCAATGGTTTGGTATATTTTAGCGATTTGGTGATATCTCTGTCCGTCTGTCTCTCTGTCTGTCTGTCTCTCTGTCTCTCTGTCTCTCTGTCTCTCTGTCTGTCTGTCTCTCTGTCTCTCTGTCTGTCTGTCTCTCTGTCTCTCTGTCTCTCTGTCTGTCTGTCTCTCTGTCTGTCTGTCTCTCTGTCTGTCTGTCTGTCTGTCTGTCTCTCTGTCTCTCTGTCTGTCTCTCTGTCTCTCTGTCTGTCTCTCTGTCTGTCTGTCTCTCTGTCTGTCTGTCTCTCTGTCTGTCTGTCTCTCTGTCTCTCTGTCTCTCTGTCTGTCTGCCTCTCTGTCTCTCTGTCTGTCTGTCTGTCTCTCTGTCTGTCTGTCTCTCTTTCATATTCCAACATTCTTCAATATTATAATAAACGAAAATCTCTCTCTCTCTCTCTCTCTCTCTCTCAAACCATATCAATTTTTCTTCTCTTCTCTAAATCTAACTAAAAGAACATAAGAACATAAGAAAATAAGGAAGCTACAAGAGGCCGTGAGACCTACACGAGGTAGTTCCTGTTACTCAACTCTACCTACATCCATGAATTCTACCCGTCCATGAATTTATCTAGCCTCCTTTTAAAGACCCCAATAAACTCCGCGCTGACCACCTAACGACTGAGTCCATTCCAATCATTCACCACCCTATTTGTGAATTAAAACTATATTAATAAGTCATAAAAACTACATTACAGTAAAACCTCTCGTATTCGGACACTCATTATTCGGACTTTGACATTATTCGGACCTTCTCCTTCTTTTTTTTTTTTTCTTTTTTTTTTTTCTTTTTTTTTTAGGGGTCGAAATTTCATAGCTATATATACGCCTACTTTTTTTTTTTTTTTTTTTTTTTTTTTTTTTTTTTTTTAGGGGTCGAAATTTCTAGCTAATACGCCTTACTTTTTTTTTTTTTTTTTTTTTTAGGGGTCGAAATTTCCTAGCTAATACGCCTACTTTTTTTTTTTTTTTTTTTTTTAGGGGTCGAAATTTCCTAGCTAATACGCCTACTTTTTTTTCTTTTTTTTTTAGGGGTCGAAATTTCCTAGCAATACGCCGACTTTTTTTTTTTTTTTTTTTTTAGGGGTCGAAATTTCTAGCTAATACGCCTACTTTTTTTTTTTTTTTTTAGGGGTCGAAATTTCCTAGCTAATACGCCGACTTTTTTTTAATTTTTTTTTTAGGGGTCGAAATTTCCTAGCTAATACGCCTACTTTTTTTTTTTTTTTTTAGGGGTCGAAATTTCCTAGCTAATACGCCTACTTTTTTTTTTTTTTTTTTTTTTTTAGGGGTCGAAATTTCCTAGCTATATATACGCCTACTTTTTTTTTTTTTTTTTTTTTTTTTTTTTTTTTTTTTTTTTTTTTTTAGTGGTCGAAATTTTCTAGCTACATTATAATTAAACACCTATTTTTTTTTTTTTTTACATATCCCCCCATTATTCGGATCCTTGCATTACTCGGACCACTCCTTGGCCCAATTAGTCCGAATATGAGAGGTTTTACTGTACTTTCTCTCTCTCTCTCTCTTATAATAATAATAATAATAATAATAATATAATAATAATAATAATAATAATAATAATAATAATAATAATAATAATAAAACAATAATACACTCTGTCTTATAATAATAGTAATAATAATAATAATAATAATAATAATAATAATAATAATAATAACAATAATACACTCTCTCTCTCTCTCTCTTATAATAATAGTAATAATAATAATAATAATAATAATAATAATAACAATAACAATAATACACCCTCTCTCTCTCTTATAATAATAGTAATAATAATAATAATAATAATAATAACAATAATACACCCTCTCTCTCTCTTATAGTAATAATAATAATAATAATAATAATAATAATAATAATAATAATAATAATAATAATAATAATAATAATAATACACCCTCTCTCTCTGTACACTCACACAGGAAGTGGTCTAGCTGCCTCTCGGTCAGTGTGTGGTGCTGGCGGAGGTACACGATGGTTCTGGACTCTGTGGTGGTGATCTGAAGGCGACTCTTGCGTTGCGTCTCACCACACCCGCCCTCACCACACCCGCCACCATCCTCACCCTGCCCCTGGGTGGTGAAGGCAGACAGGGGTGATGATAAATAGTGATGATAAAAGTCCGAAAACAGAGGAAAATTGTGATAAAAGTCCGAAAACAGAGGAAAATTGTGATAAAAGTCCGAAAACAGAAAAATTGTGATAAAAGTCCGAAAACAGAAAAATTGTGATAAAAGTCCGAAAACAGAGGAAAATAATAATAAAATATGTTGGTTTCTTGTTTTTTCCGGTAAATATGGACTAAAAAAAGGTTCTCTCTCTCTCTCATTATTTTTTTAAACTGATTATTGTTCAAACTATCTTAATATTTTTTCCTTTTTCCTGTAAATATAGACTTGAAAAGGTTATTCTCTCTCTCTCTCTCTCTCTCTCTCTCTCTCACTCACCGTCCAGTCGTGTAGGGTGCGAGGTATGGCCCTATGCACCCCCCTCCCCTCCTCATCCCCCTCCTCCTCATCCTTGGGTTCGGCCTTGAACTCGGGTATTGCGAGGAGGTGCTCGGTCCGGCGCTTGCGTAGAGGTGTTGTAGCAGCTGTAGCCTCTCCCTCCTCGTCCTCAACCACCTAGGAGAGATAGATAGATAGTTAATAGATAGATATTGTTGTGTTGTAGACTAGTAGTAGCCTCTCCTTCCTCCTCAACCACCTAGGAGAGAGGGAGGGAAGGGAAGGAGAGGAGGGGAAGGAGGGGTGGAAAGGAGGGATGGTAAGGAAGGAAGGGAGGGAAGGATAGGAGGGATGAACGAAGGAAGGGAAGGAGAGAAGGGAGGAAGGGAAGGATAGGAGGGATGAACGAAGGAAGGGAAGGAGAGAAGGGATGGTAAGGAAGGGAGGGAGGGAAGGATAGGAGGGATGAACGAAGGAAGGGAAGGAGAGAAGGGAGGAAGGGAAGGGAGGGAGGGAAGGATAGGAGGGAGGAACGAAGGAAGGGAAGGAGAGAAGGGAGGAAGGGAAGGATGGTAGGGAAGGATAGGAGGGATGAATGAAGGAAGGGAAGGAGAGAAGGAAGGGAAGGAGAGAAGGAAGGAAGGGATGGAGGGAAGGAGAGAAGGAAGGACGGAAGGGAAGGAGAGAAGGAAGGACGGAAGGGAAGGAGAGAAGGAAGGATGGTAAGGGAAGGAGAGAAGGATAGTTGAGATAAGATTTATTGATATTTAACACTTTATACTAAATATATAATAATAATAATATATGTACTACTTCTACTACCACTACAACCACCACCACTACCTTCTGGACAGTAATCTTGGGGAGTCCTTCAGGGAACATCTGGGTCACTAAGGCAGTGGTGGAGCGTGACCCGAACATGACCTCGATGGGGTCAAGCGCGGCATCCAGGAGGTGTTGGTCCTCGAGGCGCGCTGAGGTGTCCAGGGCGGCAGACGTCCCCTCACACATCCCCTCCACCTCCCCCCCTGATGGCAATAAGGAGGGTGTTAGTATTAAAATTGTAGATAGAGAAATAAACAGATCTCTACTACTACTTCTTCTACTACTACTACTACTACTACTACTACTACTACTACTACTACTACTACTACTACTACTACTACTACTACTATTACTACTTCTACCACTACTACTACTACTACTAATATTACTGCTATTACTACTACTTCTCTACTACACTACTCCTATTACTACTACTACTCCTACTACCACTACTACTAGTACTACTACTACTACTTCTCTACTACCACTACTACTACTCCTACTACCACTACTACTCCAACTACTGTACTACTCTTATTACTACTACTACTCCTACTACTACTAGTACTACTGCTACTACTTCTCTACTACCACTACTACTACTACTACTACTACCACTACTACTCCAACTACTGTACTACTCCTACTACTACTACAACTACAACTACTACTACTATTTTCTAGGATTCAGTGGTTACAGCAGCATAAGGAGAGGCGGGGACCCTGTATGTATTATGGCTACTGATGACATGGTTATATTGCATGTATTCATTTTAAATTTAATATGAGTATTTTTATGATTTAAAATAAATTTTTCAAAAAATATTGCAAATTTTGCAAGGGGCACCCCTTGCAAAATTAGCAATATTCTTTGAAAAATAGATTTGCTTGAAAATTTGTTCCTAGCAGTTTTCGGGCATGCTGAACACGAATCTGGAGTCAGTTTTCTGTTACAATGATTAGAAGTCCCTATTTCAGCCAATTCACAATGACATGATACTTCCAGATATTTCTTAAAAATCACAAATTAGACAAAACTTACTACAAGACATAAAAATATGATAGGCATTGCTAGATTAATCATTACTTCAATACAACGATCAGTATTAGTATTTTCAGTATTAGTATTAGTATTATTAATCCCTATTTGAGCCACCCATGCGATTGTCAAAGTACTTATAAATACCTAGGAATACTATAGCAATTCTGTGCGACTTCTAATGCCCTCCCATGACTCCTGTAGGATGCGTGAAGGAGTGAAGAGACCTGTGAAGGACTCTGAAGGATTGTATACAAAGCGAAGGATTACTTTAAAAAAAATTGCCTTGATTTTTTTTTTAAATCACGTTATTTTTCAATAACTAAAAAACTATGGCAGATAAATGCAATATATACACCACAACAACCATATCCTCACCTAGTTCTGCAAATGTCTGATTCAAAGTATCAGAATCCATTACATTGCTTCCCAGCCCGACCAGGATTGACCCCACAGCTTCCGAGGTCGGGTCGCGCCCCAAGTCGGCCCCCCTGGCTGACCCAAGGCCCGCACTGACCTCCAGGTGGGTCAGGTCAAGTGTGTGTGAGGTGACCCCTGTGATGGCTTCCAGTTCCTTTAGCTGTTGGTGTGAATTCTGGAAGTGGTGGTGGTGGTTAGTTCTCTCTCTCTCTCTCTCTCTCTCTCTCTCTCTCTCTCTCTCTCTCTCTCTCTCTCTCTCTCTCTCTCTCTCTTCGTCTATCTGTTTCTCTTGCTGTCTATTTTATTATTTTTGTCTATCTACAGTAACTCTCTCTCTCTCTCTTCTCTCTCTCTCCTCTCTCTCTCTCTCTCTCTCTCTCTCTCTCTCTGGAGGGACTGTTTCTCTCACTCTTTCTCTCTATCTCTCATCTCTTCTAAACCATGGTATAACACTAGAGAGAGAGAGAGCGAGAGAGAGAGGAGAGAGGAGAGAGAGAGATTGAGAGGAGACGAGGGAGACGAGAGAGAGGAGGAGAGAGGGACGAGACGAGAGAGAGAGAGACATTAAAATAAACAGAAAAATACAATCTCTTTACTCCCCCTACTACTACTACTACTACTACTACTACTACTACCACTACTACTATACATACTACTACTACTACTACCACTACTACTACTACTACTACTACTAATACTATTACTACTACTACTACAATACTAATTACTACTACTACTAATAATAATAATAATTAAGAATAATAATAATTACTAAACTACTACTAATACCATACTACTCCTACTACTACACTACTAATACTACTACCACTTACTACACTACTACTTACTACTACTACTACCACTACTTACTACTACCACTACTACCTACTACTACTACTACTACTACTGTACTACTACCATACTATACTACTTACTTACTTACTACTACTACCTACTATAACTACTACTATACAACTACTACCACTACAATACTAACTACTACTAACTAATACTACTACTACCTATATACTACTACTTCAATACTACTACTACATCACCTACTCACTAATACCACTAATACACTACTATACTTACTACTACTTATCACGACCACTACTACTACTAATATACTACTACTACTACTATACTACTACCACTACCACTACCCCTACCACTACTACCACCAACCACTACACTACTACTACAACTACCACTACCACTACTACTACCATACTTACTACCACTACTACCCCCCCTACCACACCACTACTACCACTACTACCATACTACTACTACTACTAACCACTACCACTACACTATCTACTAACACATCTACTTACCACTACTATACCACTACTACTACTACCACTACCACTACCATACTACTATACTACTACCACTACTAACTACTACCACTATACTACTACCATACCACTACACTACTACACCACTACCACTACCACTACAACTCCTACTACCACTACCTACACCACTACCCTACTACTACACCACCACCACTACGACGACTACTACCACCACCACCACCCACCACTATCACTACTACTACCACTACTACTACTACTACTACTACTACTACTACCACCACCACCACCACCACCACCACCACAGTACCTTGGCTCTCTCCACATAGGGTCGGCAATCGCCTAGGTAATGTATGACTGTCCTTGCCCTAATTAAAGGCGTTTGATAGGTAAGGCGACCCAACTTGACCTCAGGCTCGCCGCACTCAACCAAGGATGACGTCTCCAGCAATCCGTAGTCGCTGGATGATAGGCGGATGACACCCACATCCCTCCACTCGTATATGTCGAGGGCGTCTGTGGCGGTGAAGCGGAGGAAAATGTTGATAAATGTTCGGTAAAATAGAAAAAAAATTATGAAATTATGGATATTTTGAGGACAGAAAGGAAAATATAGAAAAAAATTATATAAATTATGGATATTTTGAGAGGATGCAAGGCAGGAAAAAAGCAAGGCAAAAAAAAATGCTAAAATGACATAAAGAAGTCAAATTTTTATATAATTTGATGAGAAAAAAAACCCACAAGATTCTAAACATTTTTGAAACTCATGGTAGAAAAATAATTAAGGGAACGAAAAATGCTAAATTAACATAAAGAAGACCAATTTTTTTACATCAATTTAAGGCAAAAACAATTTACCTTTAGAGTGCATGTTAGTGACGTACACTGCGCCCGGCTGTGGCTCCTGTATGGGGTGTGCCAGGCCGCCCCCTGCGCTGAGCAGCTCCCAGATGTGGCTGGGGGGCAGGGGGCTGTTGGTGAGGAGCTGTGAGTGCTGGCCAAAGTTCACGTCCCCCGTAGACAGCAGGGTGTGTGTTATGGTTCTGAGCTGTAGCGGGAGAGGAGGGTGGAACACCACACACCCACACACACACACACACACACTACACCACCACACACACACAAACACACACACACACATACACACCTACAACACACAGAGGCCACCACACGCAACATACACACACACAAACACGGAGGTGTGTTGTGTGGTGTAGATGTATGGGGTGTGCTACCCCTACACTACGGATGTACTCTGTAGTGTAGGGGTGCTACCCCTACACTACGGATGTATTCTGTAGTGTAGGGGTGACTAACCCCTACACTAGGATTTGTACTCGTAGTGTAGGGGTAGCACGCCGGTTCACAACCGAGAAGTCCCGGGTTCGATCCCGGGCGGAGCGGGAAACAGATGGGGTTCCTTAAACCCCGAGCCCCTGTCCACCAGCAGAATGGGTACAGGGTGTTAGCCGGGTTTGTTGGGACTGATCTCAGGGGGTGGTGGTCGGGCTT
Source organism: Chionoecetes opilio (assembly GCA_016584305.1). Taxonomy (NCBI): domain Eukaryota; kingdom Metazoa; phylum Arthropoda; class Malacostraca; order Decapoda; family Majidae; genus Chionoecetes; species Chionoecetes opilio. The sequence continues at coordinate 124,258 of JACEEZ010015501.1, read as the reverse complement.
CGCCAACACAAACACTAGATGAATGATACGAATGTTGATATGGAGACGGGGCCACACGAGCATTGCTCAGGGCCCGAAAATACAACTCGAGAATACACACAGAGGTACCCATGCCACATACACACACACAGAGCACAATGCACATACACACAACACACACCACCACACACACACACACACACACACACACATAACACACAACATTACCTTTGGGCTGGGAGGAGCAAGAGGAGGGAGAAAGGAGGGAGGAGGAGGAGGGACAGAGAAATAGGAAAATGAGTAGGAAGAGTTAATAGAGCAGAAGGAGGAGGAGGATGTCAAAGAAACACACACATACACACATACACACACACAAACACACTTAAAGCATACACAGACAGATACAGTCACACAAAAACACTCACACACACACACACACAACTCAAAAACACACAGATACACATACACACACCCACACACTAAAAAAAAACAACACACACACACACACTCAAAAACACACCCACACACACACACAAACACACACACACACACAAACACACAAACACACACTCAAAAACACACACACACACACATACCGGCAACATAGCACTCCTAATCTCCAACATATTCTCATTATCCTTAGTGGGCACATAGTGGATCAGCATGAGGTCCTTGTTCTTCCGTATGTGGATGTAGTCTATGCGGATAAGTGGAGGGCCCCAGACATGCTTTTTGTGGCGGAGCAGACCCCACCTCCACATCACAGCCGGGTCCTTGCGTGGAATAGGCTGCCACCCCTTCTGAGTCCACTTGTATTGGTCCACCGGGGCTCTGACTGTGGTGGAAGGAGGTAGAGTGAGTGGGTGGAATGAAGTGGAGTGAGGTGTGTGGGGTGGAGTGAGTGGGTGGAATGAAGTGGAGTGAGGTGTGTGGGGTGGAGTGAGTGGGTGGAATAAGTGGTAGAGTGGGTGTGTGGGTGGAAGTGAGTGTGGTGGAGATGAAGGGAGTGAGGTGTGTGGGGTGGAATGAGTGGTTGGAATGAAGTGGAGTGAGGTGTGTGGGGTGGAGTGATGTGGGTGAATGAAGTGGAGTGACGGTGATGTGTGGGGTGGACTGTGAGTGGGTGGAATGAACAGTGGAAGTGAGGTGTGTGGGGGGAGGTGAGTGGGTGGATGAAGTGGAGTGATTTGGGTGGGGGAGTGGAATGAAGTGGAGTGAGGTGTATGAGGTGGAGTGAGTGTGTGGAATGAAGTGGAGTGAGGTGTGTGGGGTGGAGTGAGTGGGTGGAATGAAGTGGAAGGAACTACGCGGGCTTTTTATTACCTTTTTTTTTTCTCTTTATATTTTGCCCTTGAAAAAAAGAAGAAAAAATCTGAACATGGGCCTTTGTAAAAAAAAAAAAAAAAAAAAAAAAAAAAAAAAAAAACTGAACATAGGCCTTGTATATACCATCACCAAATAAATACTCACCATTAGTAGGCTTAGTCACCAGATAGGCCCAGGACACATTTAAAACATACACTTATACTTAAAAAATACATAATATACACTTCAAACACTTCAAACATACGTACACTTATACTTATATACACATAAAACATATACTTATATATACTTAAAACACTTTATACACTTAAAACATACACTTATACTTATATACACTTCAAACATACACATATATACACTTAAAACATACACTTATACTTATATACACTTCAAACATACACATATATACACTTAAAACACTTAAAACATACACTTATACTTATATACACTTAAAACATATACATATATACACTTCAAACACTTCAAACATACACTTATACTTCAAAAATACACATATATACACTTCAAACACTTCAAACATACAGTTATACATATATACACATAAACCATACACTGCTATACACTTCAAACACCTATAAACACTCACCATTAGTAGGCTTAGTCACTAGGTAGGCCTCCCCCGCCTCTGGGTTCCTTATAGGCAGTGACGTCTTACGCGAACGATCCAAATTTTCTGAAACAAAAAAAAACAAAAAAAAAAAAAATTATGAAAACTAACTTGGCAATGATACAGTGACCTGGCTTGACCTGGCTTATCTTGGGTCATGCTAGGGTGTGTATGCCTTCCTCCCACAATGCACTAGTGTCTGTAGGTCTCTCGTAAGCCCTAAGGAAGGGTTGTTAAGGGCTTGAATTAGGTAGTTTGTTGGGCCTGATGAAGATTTAAAGTTAGATGTGAAAATAATACTCTCTCTCTCTCTCTCTCTCTCTCTTAATGTCTCTTCTTAATCTCTCTCTCTCTCTCTCTCTCTCTCTCTCTCTCTCTCTCCTTCTCTCTCTCTCTCTCTCTCTCTCTCTCTCTCTCTGTGACAAAACTTAAACACCAAATTTCTACACCACCTCAAAAAACAAACAAAAAATAATAATAATAATAATAATCGATTCTTTTTTTGACTCACCCAATAGACGAATAATCCTCCTCTTCATCATACGGTGTCCATAGTGATAGAGTCCTGGCTTGTCTGTGTGTGTGTGTGTGTGTGTGTGTGTGTGTGTGTGTGTGTGTGTGTGTGTAGAGGGAGGGATGGATAGAGGAAGGCATTAGTACATACACATACATGGAGATACGTTCATGGGGGAAATTAACACACATATACATCAATACATACATACATATATAGGGATATATTTTGATAGAAGGATGGTGTTAGGGAAAAAAATGGTTTATTCTCTCTCTCTCTCTCTCTCTCTCTCTCTCTCTCTCTCTCTCTTCTTCTGTATATCTTTTCAAATGTCTTCCATCTCTCATCTTTTTCTTTCTCTCCTTTCCTTCCTCTCTCTCCTCTCTATCACTCTCTCTTCCCTTTCTCTTCCTGTCTTTCTTCATTTATTCCTCCTCCTCTACCTCCCTCCTTCCCTCACACACCCTCCTTCTGTCCCTCTCTCTCTTCTGACCTCCTTCCTTCTCACTCTCTTTCTCTCTCTTAATGTCCCTCTCTCCTTCTCACCCTCTTTCTCTATCTTAATGTCACTCTCTCCTTCCCTCCCTCCATTATCTAACCTCCTTCCCTCTTCTAACCTCCATCCCTCCTATTTCTAAACCCTTCCCACCCTCCTTCTCTCTCTCACCCTCTCTCCTTCCTTTCCCTCCCTCCCAGCCTCTCTTCTTCCTTTTCTAACCTTCCTTCACACCTTCCTTCTCTCTCACCCTCTCTCCTTCCTTTCCTTCCTTTCCTTCCCTCCCACCCTCTCTCCTTCTCTCTCACCCTCTCTCCTTCCTTTCCCTCCCTCCCTCCTCTTTTCCCCCTTTTCTAACTCCTAATCAAACCTTCCTTCTCTCTCACCCTCTCTCCCCTTTTCTCTCTTCTCTCTCTCTCTCTCTCTCTCTCTCTCCTCTCTCTCTCTCTCTCTCTCTCTCTCTCTTCTCTCCTCTCTCTCTCTCTTCCCTTTTCTCTCCTTTTCCCTTTTCCCTTTCCCTTTTCCCCCCCATCCTCTCTTCTTCCTTCACACCCTTCTTCCCTCTCACCCTCTCTCCTTCTCTCTCACCCTCTCTCCTTCTCCCTCTCTCTCTCCCTCTCACCAGGTGGAACAAGAGCCTCCTCCACTCTATTCGTCGGGTTGTAAGCAGGCGCCACCTCCACATCCAAGTCCTCGGGTTCTAAGCCAACGCACCCGACCTCCTGTAAGTGGTGGGGGCTTATCCTATACAGCTCCTCCTCCTTCAGGCCCTGCTGGGGGGGCGGGGGTATCCTTGGGGCGCCTCCTATGCCTCCTTCTCCTTCTGTGGGTGGTTCCTCCGGTCTGTTTTCTGGATCTGTTGGTGGCATTTTATTATTATTATTATATATATTTTTTTTTTTTTTTTTTTCTATATATAAGTAAAATAATGAAAATTAATACAAATACGTGATGTAAATAAATAAAAGGCAGTTGGTGATTTTTGTTTTGAAATGTAATGTAAAAGAGAGAGAGAGAGAGAGGAGAGAGAGAGAGAGAGAGAGATGAGAAGAGAGCGAGAGAGAGGAGAGAGAGAGAGAGGAGAGACGGGAGAGAGAGAGAGGAGAGAGGAGAGAGAGAGAGAGGAGAGAGAGCGAGAGAGAGAGAGAGGAGAGGAGAGCGAGAGAGGAGAGGAGGAGAAGGGAAGAAAGCGAGAGAGGACGAGAGAAGACGAGAGCGAGAGGAGCGAGAGCGAGAGAGCGAGGGGTGATGAGAGCGAGAGAGAGCGAGAGAGCGAGGCGATGAGCAGAGCGAGAGCGAGAGGAGAGAGCGAGAGCGAGAGAGGCGAGAGCGAAGAGGGACAAGACGAGAGCGAGAGACGAGAGAGCGAGAGAGGAGGGGCGAGACTGCGAGAGCGAGAGAGCGAGAGCGAGAGAGCAGAGAGCGAAGAGAGCGAGAGCGAGAGAGCGAGAGCGAGAGAGCGAGACGAGGACCGAGAGCGAGAGAGCGAGCGAGAGAGCGAGAGCGAACAGCGAGGAAGAGCAAGCAAGAGAGCGAGAGCGAGAGAGCGAGAGGAGAGAGAGGAGAGCAGGAGAGGCGAGAGAGAGCCCAGAGCGAGGGGAGCGAGAGCGAGAGGAGAGAGAGAAGTTGGCAAAGGTAAATTGGTATAAAACATAAAAACAAACAAAAAACATATACAAATAAAAAAAAAACAGTAAAAAAAACATGACCTTACACGACAAAACGCGAATCCGACACGTTCCCTACCTATCAAGTCACCATCGTCAACATCAGGCAAAGTAGTGGTGGCGGTGGTGGTGAGGTCGGGTGACAGATAGGGTCGGGTGTCGCCTAGGTAATGGATGAGGACCTTATTGGGTGCCTTGGGTGAGGTGTAGCGCAGGCGTATGAGCATTGGCGCGGCACCCGACACTCTCTGGCACTGTTCCATCAGCTGGTACACACGTGGCTGTATTTGTAACTGTGCCAAGTCCTTCCAGTGTAGCAGGTCTGGTCTGTCGCCTGTGGGGGGGGTGAGGGGGAGGGGGGGGAAAGGGAGGATGGGAGAGGGTAGGGTTGGGATGGTAGGGATGGTTTAGAGAGGAAGACTCTAAGATATACACTCACTGTATATCTCTCACACATTCTCTCTCTCACTAACTGTATATCTCTGACTCTCTCTCTCTCTCTCTCTCTCTCTCTCTCTCTCTCTCTCTCTCTCTCTCTCTCTCTCTCTCTCTCTCTCTCTCTCTCTCTCTCTCTCTCTTCTCCTCGCTCTCTCTCTCTCTCTCTCACTCACTGTAATCCTCACACATATCTCTCTCTCACATTCTCTCTCTCTCTCTCTCTCTCTCTCTCTCTCTCTCTCTCTCTCTCTCTCTCTCACACTCACAGTAGGAGGTGAGGTAGAGGCCCCCGGGTTGAGGTGCCAAGATAACACTGCAGCCACTCATCTTCTGCGATAACAGCTCCCACACGGCGGCCGGGCGGAGGCGCTGGCCGGAGGTGTGCAGGGGCGCCTCCTCCTCCACCAGGGGGGGGATGCGCCACGCCTCCTTGGTCGCATGCTCCATCTGGGAGGCGAGAGAGAGATAGCGAGAGAGAGGATATGAATGAAAACCATGTGTAGGTCTCGCAGCCTCTTGTAGCTTCCTTATTTCTATGTTCTTAAAAAATTTAGCATCTGTAAATTAATATAACAGAAGGAGAGAGAGAGAGAGAGAGATGAGAGGAGAGAGAGAGAGAGAGAGAGAGAGAGAGAGAGAGGAGGAGAGAGAGAGGAGAGAGAGAGAGAGAGAGAGAGAGAGAGAGAGAGAGAGAGAGGAGAGAGGAGAGAGAGAGAGAGAGGAGAGAGAGAGAGAGAGAAGAAGAGAGAGAGAAGATAGTGAGGAGAGAGAGCCATTAGCTAGAGAGAGAGAGAGAGAAAGAGATAAAGGAGAGAGAGAGAGAGAGAGAGAGAGAGAGAGAGAGGAGAGAGAGAGAGAGAGAGAGAGAGAGAGAGAGAGAGAGAGAGAGGAGAGAGAGAGAGAGAGGAGAGAGGAAAAGGAGAGAGAGAAGAGAGAGGAGAGAGAGAGAGAGAGAGAGAGAGGAGAGAGAGAGAGAGGAGAGAGGAGAGAGAGGAGAGAGAGAGAAGGAGAGAGAGAGAGAGAGAGAGAGAGAGAGGAGGACAGTGAAGGAGACTGAAAGAACGGAGAAGTGGTAGAGAGAGAGAGAGAAAGCGAGGAGAGGAGAGAGAGGAGAGAGAGAGAGAGAATCTGGAAGGTACAGTGAAAGAAAGTGAGACCAGTTGGTGATTCTTTTTGAAATGTAATAAAAAAAGCTAAATGAAGAGTGAGGATTTGCACACACACCCCCCCCACCACACAACAAACACACCCACCCCCCCACACCCACACACACACACCCTCCCCCCCACCACATACACCCCCCCCACCCCCCCACACACAACACCCCTCCCCCCACACACACTACCACACACCCCTCCCCACCACACACACACCCCCCCCCAACACACACCTGTTTAGCGGCATTAGCAATCACCACATATTCCCGGAACTCTCGCGTTGGCATGTAATGAACCACTCTGACGTCTCCCTGAGTGGCACTGGAGGGTTGGCGGAACTCGTGCCTGACCAGGGCGGCACACATGGCGTTCCGCGACACCCTCATGGGGCAGTGGTAGCAGAGGAGGCGCGTGGCGGACCCTGAGGAGTCGGTAGGCCATCTTTTGAACCCCTTATCAGTCCAGCAGTAGTTGTCTAGTACTACTTCTGTAAGGGGGAGAGAGGATAGTAGTAGTAGTAGTAGTAGTAGTAGTAGTAGTAGTAGTAGTAGTAGTAGTAGTAGTAGTAGTAGTAGTAGTAGTAGTAGTAGTAGTAGCAGTAGTAGGTATGGGGTAGTAGTGGGTAGTGTAGTGTGGAAAGTAGTGTGTAGTGAAGTAGAGAGGTGTAGTAGATAGTTAGTTAGGAGGGAAGAAGTGTAGGAAGGAGGAATTTTAGGAAGAAGTGTGGGAAGGGAGTGGTAGGAGGGAAGGAAGTGTAGGAAGGAAGGAGAGGGTTAGGAAGGGAAGGAAGGGTGTTAGGAAGGGAAGGAAGGGGTTAGGAAGGGAAGGGAAGGTGTAGGAAGGGAAGGGAAGTGTCAGGAAGGGAAGGGAAGGGTCAGGAAGGGAAGGGAAGAGTCAGGAAGGGAAGGGAAGTGTCAGGAAGGGAAGGGAAGGGTCAGGAAGGGAAGGGAAGTGTCAGGAAGGGAAGGGAAGTGTCAGGAAGGGAAGGGAAGAGTCAGAAAGGGAAGGGAAGGTTAGAAAGGGAAGGGAGTTCAGGAAGGAAGGGAAGTGTCAGGAAGGGAAGGGAAGTCAGAAGGGAAGGGAGGAAGAGGAAGGGAAGAGTCAGAAAGGGAAGGGAAGTGTCAGGGGAAGGGGGAAGGGAAGGGTGTCAGGAAGGGAAGGGAAGTGTCAGAAAGGGAAGGGAAGGGGTCAGAAAGGGGAAGGAAGTGCCCAGGAATGGAAGGGAAGTGTCAGGAAGGGTCAGGAAGGGAAGGGAAGTGTCAGGAAGGGAAGGGAAGGGTCAGGAAGGGAAGGGAAGTGTCAGGAAGGCAAGATAAGGGTTAGGAGAGAGAGAGAGAGGGAGAGAGAGAGAGGCTAAATTTTTAAGAGGCCACAAGGAAAACAGAAAAAAACATATTTGAATAACACAAAAAAAATATAGTTCTCCCCCACACACACACACACACACACATACACTGCCCCCCCCCCCTCACTTACTTGATTTGTTATGGGCAGGTACACTTAAGAGGTACACTTGGAAGGGCTGAGGGTTGAGTATGGGCGCTGAGACAAGCCGGGAGAGGTCAGGTCGGGTCAACATAGACTCCACTAAGGCAAGGTTGAGGTTGGCGTTGGATTCTGTGTATATTCCAGGCGTGATTTTGATGGCTTCTTTTTTTGTCTTTTGGGGTTTGGTTTGGGTTTGCCTTCTTCAGTCTGTGTCTTGGGCTGTAGGAGGAGGAGGGAGGGGGGGAGGAGGGGGGAAGGGAGGAGGAGGAGGAGGAGGAGGAGGAGGAGGAGGAGGAGGAGGAGGAGGAGGAGGAGGAGGAGGAGGAGAGAGGAGGAGGAGGAGGAGGAGGAGGGAGGAGGAGGAGGGGAGGAGGAGGGAGGAGGAGGAGGAGGAGGAGGAGGAGGAGGAGGAGGAGGAGGAGGAGGAGGAGAAAAGGACAGAGAAACAGGAGGAGGAGGAAGAGGAGGAGGAGAAAAGGACAGAGAAACAGGAGGAGGAGGAAGAGGAGGAGGAGGAGGAGGAGGAGAAAAGGACAGAGAAACAGGAGGAGAGGAGGAGGAGGGGAGGATGAGAAAGGACAGAGAAAAGGAGGAGGAGGAAGAGAGGGGAGAAAGGACAGAGAAACGGAGGAGGAGGAGGAAGAGGAGGAGGAGAAAGGGGGAGAAAAGGACAGAGAAACAGGAGGAGGAGGAAGAGGAGGAGGAGGAGGAGGAGGAGGAGAAGGAGGAGAAAAGGACAGAGAAACAAGAGGAGGAAGAGGAGGAGAAGGAGGAGAAAAGGACAGAGAAACAGGAAATTGAGTAGGAGAAAGAGAAAATAGATCAGAAGGAGGAGGAGGATGTCAAAGAAAAGGAGAAGAAGAAGAGGAAGAAGAAGATCAGGAAGGAGGAGGAGAAAGTTAAATAAAAGGAGGAAGGAGATAAGGAGGAGAAAAAAAGTATTTACCATATAGTACATAAAAAACACACCCACACCCACACCCACACACACACACTCTCAAATTAACACACACACACACACACTCTCAATTTAACACACACACACACACTCTCAATTTAACACACACACCCACATTCTCAAATTAACACACACACACACATTCTCAAATTAACACACACACACACACATTCTCAAATTAACACACACACACACACATTCTCAAATTAACACACACACACACACATTCTCAAATTAACACACATACACATTCTCAAATTAACACACACACACACACACTCAAATTAACACACACACACACACACACTCTCAATTTAACACACACACACATTCTCAATTTAACACACACACACACATTCTCAAATTAACACACACACACACACATTCTCAATTAACACACACACAACACATTCTCAAATTAACACACACACACACATTCTCAATTTAACATACACACAACATTCTCAAATTAACACACACACACACATCTCAATTTAACACACACACACACATTCTCAAATTAACACACACACACACATTCTCAATTTAACACACACACACACACATTCTCAAATTAACACACACACACACATTCTCAAATTAACAC
>JACEEZ010015501.1:77500-110000 GCA_016584305.1 Chionoecetes opilio | reverse complement strand
CGAGAGAGCGAGAGCGAGAGAGCGAGAGCGAGAGAGAGCGAGAGCGAGAGAGCGAGAGCGAAGAGAGGAGCGAGAGCGAGAGCGAGGAGCGACAGAGAGCGAGACGAGAGCGAGAGAGCGAAAAGCGAGAGAGCGAGAGCGAGAGAGGAGAGCGAGAGAGCGAGACGAGAGAGCGAGAGCGAGGGGAGACGAGAGCGAGAGAGCGAGAGCGATGAGAGCGAGAGAGAGAGAGCGAGAGCGAAGAGCGAGAGCGAGAGAGCGAGAGCGAGAGAGCGAGAGCGAGAGCGAGAGGGCGAGGAGCGAGAGAGCGAGACGCGAGAGAGCGAGAGCGGAGAGCGAGGAAGAGCGAGAGCGAGAGCGAAGGGGAGCGGACGAAGGAGAAACGAGAGCGAGAAGCGAGAGCGAGAGAGCGAGAGCGGCGAGAGCGAGAGCTGGGGCAGAGAGCGAGAGCAGAGAGCGAGAGCGAGAGAGCGAGAGCGAGAGAGCGAGAGCGAGAGAGCGAGAGCGAGAGAGCGAGAGCGAGAGAGCGAGAGCGAGAGAGCGAGAGCGAGAGAGCGAGAGCGAGCGAGAGAGCGAGCGAGAGCGAGAGAGCGAGAGCGAGAGAGCGAGAGCGAGAGAGCGAGAGCGAGAGAGCGAGAGCGAGAGAGCGAGAGCGAGAGAGCGGGAGAGCGAGAGCGAGCGGAGAGCGGGGAGAGCGAGAGCGAGGAGCGAGCGAGCGAGAGCGGAGAGCGACGAGAGCGAGAGCGAGAGCGAGAGAGCGAGGGAGCGAGAGCGAGAGAGCGAGAGCGAGAGAGCGAGAGCGAGAGAGCGAAGCGACGAGAGCGAGAGCGAGAGAGGAGGAGCGAAGAGAGAATGTTGCTGATTGCCCCCCACGTTTAAAGACAAAACGAGGCCCCTGGATATAAGAACATAAGAAAATAAGGAAGCTGCAAAGAGGCCGTGAGACCTGCACGAGGTAGTTCCTGGTAGTTCCTGACATACATACACCCATACCTTTCTACCATATCAGGGGGTCATTAAAGCCCTATAAAAATACATATACATTACATATACATACATATACATTATAAACATTGTTACCTGAGGTGCTCGAGCATATAGGGTTGTCCGGATCAGCGTGAGAGATGGTTATTTTGACCTCATCTGTGGTTGGGGAGGCGGGGTCAGGGTCAGGTCGAGGGGAGAGGTCGATGCCATAGTCTGGAGAGGGGAGGGGAGGTGAGAGGAGGGGAGGGAGGGGAGGGAAGGGGAGGGGAGGGGGGGGGAGGGGAGGGGGGGAGGGGAGGGGAAGGGAGGGGAGGGAGGGAGGGAGAGAAAGTACCACATTAGGATGAAAACATGTGATATCCTGTGAATATAGAACGAGAGAGAGAGAGAGAGAGGGGAGAGAGAGAGAGAGAGAGAGAGAGAGAGAGAGAGAGAGAGAGGGAGAGAGAGAGAGAGAGAGAGATGAGAAGAGGAGAGAGAGAGAGAGAGAGAGAGAGAGATAAAGTGTACAAATAGTAATAATTCTTCATGGAAATTAACAGAAACACGTAAGTCATATATCAATACATACTTATAATCCAAGTGCCTTCCTTCAATCATATTTTCATATTCCTATTACTCAAGCTTTTTCTACATTTAATTAGGGGATATTTCACACACACATACACACACACACACACACACACACACACACACACACAACACACACACACACATACACACACACACACACACACACACACACACACACACATACACACACACACACACACACACTATACTTACCTAAAAGTTGAGGGAGGTTTTCTATATCAGCAGCTTCAATCTTCATCTCCTCCTCTTCTTCCTCCTCCTCCACCTCCTCCTCCACCTCCTCCTCCTCCTCCTCCTCATCATCACTAGACTCATCATCATCATCATCAGTACCTTCCCTCACACCACCACCACCACCACACATTTTAAAAAGCGAAGACCTCTTAGGTTTGCTTCGCTCTACCCCATACCCTGCTAACCAAGGCCGATTCCCTTCCTTATACCCCCTGCCAAGCCCTCCCCTGCTACCCCTGGCCCCCCTGCGCTGTCCCCTGGCATTCCCCCTCATCCCTGGCACCTTCAGAAAGCTGGGGGGGTTCTGGGGGGGGTCTAAAGCAGGGGTTTCTTCATCAGACTGCACCCCTGATTTACCCGCCGCTACTTCTGTGTACAGGTTAGAGTACCGACTATTAGGTTTCCTCCTCCTCCCAAATTTACTCTCCCCTCCTGGCCTCTCCTCTAAACACCTCCTCTTCTCCTCCTCCTCCTCCTCCTTCCTCTTCCTCTGTTCCTCCTCTTCCTTCTCCCTCCTTCGCTCCTCCTTCTCCTCCACATCTCGTGTTATTGCCTCCTCCACCTCCACCGGCAGCTCCACAAGGTAGTGGATGATGTGGAATGGTGCCTCGTAACCTGGCGGCATCCCTTCCGAGTGCCGATCCTCCGCCTTGAGTTTGTACACGAGACGCACGGCACCTTTCGGAAGGGTGCCGTGAGTGCCGAGTTTCTTGCTGTAGCGGACTTCCAGGCACTGTGTGAGGGGGTGGGTGTGGTGGAGGGTGTGGTCGGGGTGGGTGTGGTGTGGGGGGCATTAGGGGGCCCAGGCCGTGGTGGTGGTGGTAGGCAGACCATCGGTGAAGGTCATAACGGGCAAACCGGGCACCTGTAAGGGTTTGGTAAAAAAACAACCACTTGTCAAATACAGTAAACCCTCTCGTATTCGGACCCTCATTATTCGGACTTTGACATTATTCGGACCTCCTCCTTTTTTTTTTTTTTTTTTTTTTTTTTTTTGTGGTCGAAATTTCCTAGCTATCACGTAATTTTTTTTTTTTTTTTTTTTTTTTTTTTTAGGGGTCGAAATTTCCTAGCTATATATAGACCTAGATTATTATTTTTTTTTTTTTTAAGGGGTCGAAATTTCCTAGCTATCACCTAATTTTTTTTTTTTTTTTGGGGGGGGGGTCGAAATTTCCTAGCTATACACCTAGATTTTTTTTTTTTTTTTTTTTTTTTTTTTTTTAGGGGTCGAAATTTCCTAGCTATATATACATCTAGAATTTTTTTTTATTTTTTTTACATATCCCCCCATATATAATCCCCCCATTATTCGGATCCTTGCATTACTCGGACCACTCCTTGACCCAATTAGTCCGAATATGAGAGGTTTTACTGTATATATTCAATAACATTATTTACCGTTTTGTAGAAAATAATGAATTCTTCAAAATAAACATAATTATCCCCTACAGAAAGATGCATTAATATACCTGAGATTATTTTCTACTACAGAGATATATATTTGTCTTGTAATATATAAATGGGCTTTTATATAATTATCTGTATTGATTTTTTTAAGCTGCAGGTAAAGAGGGCTAAAAGGGTATATGTTGCTTGTAACTTATGCTCTCTCTCTCTCTCTCTCTCTCTCTCTCTCTCTCTCTCTCTCTCTCTCTCTCTCTCTCTCTCTCTCTCTCTCTCTCTCTCTCTCTCTCTCTAGGTCGGGACGAGACGAAACCCTAGCTAGAGATAGAGTGTGTATGTGTGGGTCTGTATGTGTGTGTGTGTGTGGGTCTGTATGTGTGTGTGTGTGTGTGTGGGTCTGTATGTGTGTGTGTGTGTGTGTGGGTCTGTATGTGTGTGTGTGTGTGTGTGTGTCTCTCTCTCTCTCTCTCTCTCTCTCTCTCTCTCTCTCTCTCTCTCTCTCTCTCTCTCTCTCTCTCTCTCTCTCTCTCTCTCTCTCTCTCTCTCACCTGCACAGTCCACTAAGAACACTTGTCCAGCTTTGGGTTCAGGTACTACCGTCACTACTGCTCCCAACGCCTCGTTCCCATCGCCACCTGTAGAAGTAGAAGTAGTAGTAGTAGTAGTAGTAGTAGTAGTAGTAGTAGTAGTAGTAGTAGTAGTAGTAGTAGTAGTAGTAGTAGTAGTAGTAGTAGTGGTAGTAGTAGTGGTAGTAGTAGTAGTAGTAGTAGTAGTAGTAGTAGTAGTAGTAGTAGTAGTAGTGGTAGTAGAAGTAGTAGTAGTAGTAGTAGTGGTAGTGGTAGTAGTAGTAGTAGTAGTAGTAGTAGTAGTAGTAGTAGTAGTAGTAGTTGGAGTACAGTAGTAGTAGTAGTAGTAGTAGTAGTAGTAGTAGTAGTAGTAGTAGTAGTAGTAGTAGTAGTAGTAGTAGTAGTAGTAGTAGTACAGTAGTTGTAGTAGTCTTCCTAAAGCTACAATTTTTTTTTTTATCTTCCCTTAAACTACATTATTTATAGAGCAATCAAAATAATCCAAAAAACTAGCACATTTTTTTCTGAATAGCCAAAATAATCCATAAAACTACCAATTATATATTCATTAATAGTCAAAACCTTCCTAAATATACACCATTTGTTTTGAATACCTAATATATATACAAATAGGTTAAGGTAAAGGTTATAAGTTCTCTCCCTCATCCCATCTTCCCACCTACTTCTACTTCTATTCCTTCCATCTTTTTCTACTTACTTCTACTTCTACTCCTTCCATCTTTTTCTACTTACTTCTACTTCTACTCCTTCCATCTTTTTCTAGCATCTTCCCACCTACTTCTACTTCTACTCCTTCCATCTTCTTCTAGCATCTTCCCACCTACTTCTACTTCTACTCCTTCCATCTTCTTCTAGCATCTTCCCACCTACTTCTACTTCTACTCCTTCCATCTTATTCTACTTACTTCTACTTCTACTCCTTCCATCTTATTCTACTTACTTCTACTTCTACTCCTTCCATCTTTTTCTACTTACTTCTACTTCTACTCCTTCCATCTTATTCTAGCATCTTCCCACCTGCTTCTACTTCTACTCCTTCCATCTTTTTCTACTTACTTCTACTTCTACTCTTTCCATCTTATTCTAGCATCTTCCCACCTGCTTCTACTTCTACTCCTTCCATCTTCTTCTAGCATCTTCCCACCTACTTCTACTTCTACTCCTTCCATCTTATTCTAGCATCTTCCTTCCTACTTCTACTTCTACTCCTTCCATCTTATTCTAGCATCTTCCTACCTACTTCTACTTCTACTCTTTCCATCTTATTCTACCATCTTCCCACCTACTTCTACTTCTACTCCTTCCATCTTCTTCTAGCATCTTTCTTCCTACTTCTACTTCTACTCCTTCCATCTTATTCTAGCATCTTCCTACCTACTTCTACTTCTACTCCTTCCATCTTCTTCTAGCATCTTCCCACCTACTTCTACTTCTACTCCTTCCATCTTCTTCTAGCATCTTCCCACCTACTTCTACTTCTACTCCTTCCATCTTCTTCTAGCATCTTCCCACCTACTTCTACTTCTACTCCTTCCATCTTATTCTAGCATCTTCCCACCTACTTCTACTTTTACTCCTTCCATTTTCCCACCTACTTCTACTTCTACTCCTACCATCTTCTTCTAGCATCTTCCCACCTACTTCTACTTCTACTCCTTCCATCTTATTCTACCATCTTCCCACCTACTTCTACTTCTACTCCTTCCATCTTATTCTACCATCTTCCCACCTTCTTCTACTTCTACTCCTTCCATCTTATTCTAGCATCTTCCCACCTACTTCTACTTCTACTCCTTCCATCTTCCTGCCTACCTACAAATACCAGTGCAAACAAAACCGGGTCATTTAAGAGATAGAGCCACTGACCTAGGATGTCACACAGCTGGTCAGGCGTGAGGGGTCGATGCTGGACCAGATAGGGATCCGGGTCATGTCTCAGCTTCTTCTTCTGACCTCCCATGACCTAGGCTGCCAATAATAGCAGCGGCGTTGAATGCTGATGTTCCAGCCGAATGCTGAGGAAGGCAATTATAGTTGCTATATAGCATATACTATAGCATATAGCAACAGTATATATATATAGTATATACAATAGTATAGGAAGATACTATAGTAACTATACTACCGTAGATAACACTATAGTCGCCAGTCACTTACCACTGCACTAATGTCGCCAGGCACAATATATTACGAATTTTAGCATCACTACAGACTTTTATGTGCCACTGAAGAGACATGCACAGTAGTTTATATTATGTATATCACACTACATGTTTCATTGGCACATAAAAGTATGTAGTGATGCTAAAATTCGTAATATATTATGCCTGGCGACATTAGTGCTGTGGCAAGTGACTGGCGACTATAGTGTTATCTACGGTACCTACTGATGCACTGCTGGTGGATCCTGTGGGATGTGGTGTTGTGGGTGTCATGTCCCCTACATTATATTTGTGGTTTGTAGTGTACCATAACAGGAAGTGAACAGTATTTTCTATGAAAATCCCCAAATTAAGGGTTCATTTCCCCATTCGTGTCTCAGAATCCACAAATCTAGGGATTCGGAGTTACCTTCCCCAGGTACCCATTTTTCCACCATCCCGAAAGGAAGGATGAACAGCTGTTTGGGCTGCACGGCGACTGCCCTGACGCGGATTCTAACATGGGCCCGTAGATTCGTAGCTAGGCACGCTAACCACTACACCACGGAGGCGACGACCTATAGGTACTATAGCCTGTATGCATCTGATAGCGGCCATGTTATCTCCACAGAGCCTGTAACTACTAACACAAGTCACAGTGAGGTTGTATAGGCATATATATAAGGTGTATAAGTAGAAACATAACATTAACAATTAAAATACCAACAAAAAATCCAATTATTTATGTTGTCAAATGGCTTAAATTCGTTGGACATTTTAGTATACATCCATTTTCAAACTGCATTCACCGCTTTATTTTTCGTATTTTCCCTGCCTCCTACATCTTAAATATCTATAAATATACAATAATTTATATCAGTACAGTAAATAGATGGCGTATCAAGTGTATATTACCTTAATTGATGGGTTAAATAGGGTAAAACAGCCTTAGACGCACACACACGTAATATTTCTGTCCGACGCTTGTAAAGAAATGTTGTGGTCGCTTAGTTCCCGTGTGAAAACTTCTCCTATTTCTCTCTTTGAATCCTTTTCTCTCCTTGACTTAAAGTGAAATAAATGGCAATTACAATGAACAGCTTGATTCAGGGAAGGAGTGAATGGCCTTATTATCCCCCTCTAGTGTATACGCATGTGTAGGATACATTATAATCACCCCAAAATAAGATAAAAAGGAAGAAAATGTCTCCCGAAAAGTGTGAGTTAAGCCAGAGAGCCAGCTAGCAGGTGGAGATTCTGGGGTGACGGATCTTCAGGTGGACATTCTGGGGTGACGGTTCTTCAGGTGGACATTCTGGGGTGACGGATCTTCAGGTGGACATTCTGGGGTGACGGATCTTCAGGTGGACATTCTGGGGTGACGGATCTTCACGTGGACATTCTGGGGTGACGGATCTTCAGGTGAACATTCTGGGGTGACGGATCTTCAGGTGAACATTCTGGGGTGACGGATCTTCAGGTGGACATTCTGGGGTGACGGATCTTCAGGTGGACATTCTGGGGTGACGGATCTTCACGTGGACATTCTGGGGTGACGGATCTTCAGGTGAACATTCTGGGGTGACGGATCTTCAGGTGAACATTCGATCTGGGGTGACGGATCTTCAGGTGGACATTCTAGGGTGCGGATTTCTGGGTGACGAATCTTCAGGTGGACATTCTGGGGTGACGGATCTTCACGTGGACATTCGGGGTGACGGATCTTCAGGTGGACATTCTGGGGTGACGGATCTTCAGGTGGACATTCTGGGGTGACGGATCTTCACGTGGACATTCTGG
Source organism: Chionoecetes opilio (assembly GCA_016584305.1). NCBI lineage: Eukaryota > Metazoa > Arthropoda > Malacostraca > Decapoda > Majidae > Chionoecetes > Chionoecetes opilio. The sequence continues at coordinate 102,250 of JACEEZ010015501.1, read as the reverse complement.
GGTGACGGATCTTCAGTGGACATTCTGGGGTGACGGATCTTCACGTGGACATTCTGGGGTGACGGATCTTCAAGTGGACATTCTGGGGTGACGGATCTTCACGTGGACATTCTGGGGTGACGGATCTTCACGTGGACATTCTGGGGTGACGGATCTTCACGTGGACATTCTGGGGTGACGGATCTTCACGTGGACATTCTGGGGTGACGGATCTTCACGTGGACATTCTGGGGTGACGGATCTTCACGTGGACATTCTGGGGTGACGGATCTTCACGTGGACATTCTGGGGTGACGGATCTTCACGTGGACATTCTGGGGTGACGGATCTTCACGTGGACATTCTGGGGTGACGGATCTTCACGTGGACATTCTGGGGTGACGGATCTTCAGGTGGACATTCTGGGGTGACGGATCTTCAGGTGGACATTCTGGGGTGACGGATCTTCACGTGGACATTCTGGGGTGACGGATCTTCACGTGGACATTCTGGGGTGACGGATCTTCACGTGGACATTCTGGACGGTGGGACGGTAGGTCTTCAGGTAGACATTCTGGGGTGACGGATCTTCACGTGGACATTCTGGGGTGACGGATCTTCAGGTGGACATTCTGGGGTGACGGTTCTTCAGGTGGACATTCTGGTGTGACGGATCTTCAGGTGGACATTCTGGGGTGACGGATCTTCAGTTGGACATTCTGGGGTGACGGATCTTCAGGTGGACATTCTGGGGTGACGGTTCTTCAAGTGGACATTCTGGGGTGACGCGTTTCTTCAGGTGGACATTCTGGGGTGACGGTTCTTCAGGTGGACATTCTGGTGTGACGGATCTTCACGTGGACATTCTGGGGTGACGGATCTTCAGGTGGACATTCTGGGGTGACGGATCTTCAGGTGGACATTCTGCATGGAGTGACGGATCTTCAGGTGGACATTCCGGGGTGACAGATCTTCAGGTGGACATTCTGGGGTGACGGATCTTCACGTAGACATTCTGGGGTGACGGATCTTCAGGTGGACATTCTGGGGTGACGGATCTTCAGGTGGACATTCTGGGGTGACGGATCTTCACGTGGACATCCTGGGGTGACGGATCTTCACGTGGACATTCTGGGGTGACGGATCTTCAGGTGATCCCGAACTTTCAGTCAGCGTGTTTGGTATTTGATTTTCGTTTTTTGCGGAAGGTGTCTGAAAATTTACCTGCTTATTTTTTTTCTGGCTTTTCGTCACGTATATTTGTTTTACTGTTGTTGTTGGTTCTGCTGTTGAGTAATTCTTGAAAAATCTTTCATCGACATATTATTCACCATTGGTCTTGATAACGTGCTGGACTCGTGATCGCCAGCTATTTCCCTCCTAGGAAGAGTCAGCAGGGTAGAACAAGAAGTAATTAATGGATTTAAGCTGGAATAGCGTAAATTTAAAAAAGAAATTGGGAAAACAGGTTCGCAAATAGGGTGGTAAATGATTGGAATGGACTCAGTAGACAGGTAGTTATAGTGCGGAGCCATTAGAGAGCTTTAAAAGGAGGTAGATAAGTTAATTCTTGGATGGGATGAACAAGTGGATGTAGGTAGTGTTGTAACAGGAACTACCTCGTTGTCTCTAGGTCTGCGGCCTCTTGTAGCTTCCTTATTTTCTTATGTTCTTAAGTAGGTACGCTCGAGCTCCTTCCACCGTTGTCACTTCTTGAGTCCTCGCATGCCCTCACGCCCTCACGCCCTCATGAGGACGTCCATCACACCCGACTGCATTATGATTTTCCCTCAGGTAGTTTGAATTTTGGTGCGGCCGTCTGGGTCTTGGCGTCTTGGTTTTGGTCTGGGTCTCTGAATGGAAATAATTTGAGAGGCATACGCTGAAAACAGTATACAATAGAGGAAGTGGAGCTTGAATGTGTATGATGAATTCAAATTGTATGATGAATTCATCATTTTGTATGCTGGTTCAAAAGATATGACATTTTGAACATTGAAACATTTTGAAGCTATTTTCTGAGTTTTTTTACTGATGGCGCTTATCGACTTTCTGAAATAAGCGTCTCAATTATTCCCAATGATGCTGGAACAAAAGACGTCATTAAGACTATAATAGAAAGTTGGACAATATTTAAGCCCGCGGTCTCTAGCCAAGCATCCGCGGGAGGTAAACAACAGTCGCCATGCCGCGCTTCCGCACCTTAAGTTTGCTCATTTTAACGTGTTTTTGGTGTGTGCCGCCCATCTCAGCCTCAAGACTCAATGTTCCCCGGGTGCTGCTTCCCTACAACCACCACACGCCCACAAACTTCACCCTGAAAGTGTATAATGGCGGGTGTTATCATTGGTAAGCCGGGCGCGTTTGAATTTTGCGGGGGGGATGTACTGAGATTCATGATTTCTGTTATATATACGCTAATCTGGCGGTGTATCTGGGTCCCTATGTCACCCTTGATATGTTTTGGTGGATGTGTTGTGCTTGAATGGAGCTGTATGTGGCTTTTCCAGGAATTATCAGTGGGTTCAATGATAGGTCGTGTTTCAGGTCAAGTTTTCCATGGCACGTGCACGAGTTATTGAGGCGTGCTGGCTGGGGTACGTGTGTCGCTCTGCTTAGATTTGATGGTTAGGTAAATTTCCAGATGAACACCGAACTTTCTTTGGTGGACGAAACAATTTTTTTCGGGGGAGTTTTGATGTGTTTTGCATTAACTGTTAACCATTACTGTCGCAACTAATTATTTTTTGCAAAAATTATAAAAATGAAAATAAATTGAACCTAACCGAACCTATACCTAACCTAACCTTTACCTAACCTAACCTTTACCCGACTAAAAAACGAACCAAAAAACTAACCTTTACCTAACAAAAATAAGATTAATTAGCAGATAGGTTAGATAGGTTAGATAGGTATAGGATAGGTTAGATAGGTAAGATAGGTTAGCAGATTAATTCAAAACATCGAAACTCACCAGTAAAAAATAATTTCGTCCACCAAAGTGAATCCGGTGTTCATCTGGAATAATACCAAGGTTTTGATCCCACCATAAGGGTGTTTTAAATATTTTTTTATTTTGAACCAAAAATAGAAAGAGCAAAATTCTTAAAAAAAGTCATATACCATCAGAATCTGGTGTATAAAAACAAAAAGACGGATCACCTGAAGATCCGTCACTCCAGAATGTCCACCTGAAGATCTGTCACCCCAGGATTTCCCACCTGAAGAACCGTCACCCCAGCACAGTGAATGTAATTTATAAAATGATAACAAATAACAAACAACTTTGTGTTATGCATCTTCTGAAATTCGAGAACGGGCAAAAAAAGATCCAATTCTTATAGACTTAGTGGATTTGTATACTTCAGGCTGTCTTTTGTTTGGCATTTCCACAGAAAACCATCCTTCGATCTGGAGTATTTTGTCAAATTCATCCAGTTATCACATGTATCACACTTAACTTCACGCTTTAAAAGTCTGTTTTGTTGAAGCCACCGAATAACCTTAGTGGAATCATCACACAGCAGTGGTAGGACCGTAGTTTAGAAGGTATTGCGTGCCAGGGTCGACTGACTCCTATGACTTATATTTTGCAGTCAACTTATTTTTATATAGTCCTCCTACCTGACTGGAGGGTCCTGACTCCTCCCTTTTACCCATTTGACCTGACCTCATTTGGAAAGTGAAGTCAGTTCAAGTCTGAAGAAGATCCACCCCACCTGAAGATCCGTCACCCCAGGATATCCCACCTGAAGAACCGTCACCCTGCCAAACTCTGGGGTGACGGATCTTCAGGTGATCCAAAAAGACAAAAATATGACGGAAAAAAAGTTAACTACTCACTGTATCAAAATTGGAACCGAAAATAGAGAGAAGAGCAAAATTCTTAAAAAAAAAGTCATATACCATCAGAATCTGGTGTATACAAAAAAAAAAAAAAATATAAAGGAAAAAAGAATACCAGGAAAAAAAGTTAATTATTCACTGTATCAAAATGGAACCGAAAATAGAAAGAAGAGCAAAATTCTAAAAAAAAAAGTCATATACCATCAGAATCTGGCATATAAGGGCTCCCTAGCTGCCATTTTAAACTTTTTTTTCAAGAATCTACCTAGTCTCTTTTCCTCTTAAAGTGCACCAGATTGATGGAATTAAATATTTAAGGCGTGACCTCGGACCACCTTAGAGGCCTTGGAATCCCCCCACCATAGTTTTACAAAATTGGGCCCCCAAACAGCATTTTACATAGGGCCCCAAAAAGGCTAGAAATGACACTGCTCCAATGTATGCCTAACCCCTACCTCTGCCTCTGCCCGTGCCCCTAACCACCCACTGCTAACACTACTTTCTCATCTCCTGCACCTCAGGGAATGCTCACGGCAGGAGGTGGCAGTACTGGCAGGGCTGGAGGAGGATGGATGCGCCAATGAGGTGGTGGTGTCAGCTGTCAGCCGCTCACCCACACGCCAGACAGCCATCATTCTTTCCCAGGACGCAGGTGTGTGTGTGTGTGACTTTATGTGTTCTCTTAAACTATTAGTAATCTGTCATTTAACCCCTTCACGCCCAGGTCTCTCCTTTGCTATATCAAATTGTATGTTGTCGAGCCATAAAATTACGAAAAGTAGCTGAATATACCAAATTAGTTAGTCGATAAAGATACTAAACAGGTCATATCTATAAAATATTGCTTATGTTCACAAAAAAATCGTCTAATGCTAGCTAAATGACAATGGAAATTACGTTCTGGGTCTCAAGGGGTTAATAGACATCCATTTATTTGTTATCTATTCGTTTTTTGGAAGGAGCATCCCTCCCATATCCACTCACCATTGCTAGTTCACCCATTCACCTTAATCTATCTATCCTCATTTTATTCTCTGTTATTTGCCTTTCCACCTCTTTTCCTATCTCCTCCATTCCCTTCTTCTCCCTTGCATATCCTTCATTTAATTCTCTGTTATTTGCCTTTCCACCTCCTTTCCTATCTCCTCCATTCCCTTCTTCTCCCTTGCATATCCTTCATTTAATTCTCTGTTATTTGCCTTTCCACCTCCTTTCCTATCTCCATTTGTATTGACCCTTCTTCTCCCTTGCATATCCTTCATTTAATTCTCTGTTATTTGCCTTACCACCTCCTTTCCTATCTCCATTTGTATTAACCCTTCTTCTCCCTTGCATATCCTTCATTTAATTCTCTGTTATTTGCCTTACCACCACCTTTCCTATCTCCATTTGTATTAACCCTTCTAACTTGCATATCCTCCCCCCGCCTCTACACACCCTTGTCTGTACACCCCCAGGCAGTGGTGATGTGCTGCGGTGTGATGTGCTAGTGGACGCCATTCACCACCTGGAGATCGTCACCACCACACGGGAGCTGTATGAGGAGGAGGCACCCGAGGCCTTCGAGGTGCAGGCCTATGACAGCCAAGGTAAGGGTTCCGATCATGCCACTTTCTAGCTTCATACAAAAGAGTGTGTGTAATTTTGGATGTTGTGTGTATTCATATGACGATAACTCTCTCTCTCGCTCTCTCTCGCTCTCTTGCTCTCTCTGCTTCTCTCTCTCGCTCTCTTGCTCTCTCTCTCGCTTCTCTCTGCTCTCTTGCTCTCTCGCTCTCTTGCTCTCTCGCTCTCTTGCTCTCTCGCTCTCTTGCTCTCTCGCTCTCTTGCTCTCTCGCTCTCTTGCTCTCTTGCTCTCTCGCTCTCTTGCTCTCTCGCTCTCGCTGTCTCTCTCTCTCTCGCTGTCTCTCTCTCTCTCTCTCTCTCTCCTCTCTCTCTCTCTCTCTCTCTCTCTCTCTCTCTCTCTCTCTCTCCCTCCCCCCCCCCCCCCCCTACTCTCTCCAGGCAACCAGTTCTCAACCTTAGAGGGCATGGAGTTGATCTGGGAGCTGGAAACCCTCACTGGCCAGGAATCAGCAGCAGGAGGAGCCCAGTCAGTACTAAGGTGAGTGCTTATAATACTCGCCGCACATAAAGTTGGCGAAAATGTGGCCCCTAAACTCCCCCCTTCTGAACGCACGGGATTGGCTGAGGTGTTGAGTGTTGGGTGAGAATGCCTTACCCTAAGTTTCGCCCTAAGACCCCGACACCCAACACCTCAGCTAATCCCGTGCGTTCGGAAGGGGGGAGTGAGAGGGCCCAATTTTTGCCAACTTAATGTGTGCCGTGTGGTGGCTATAGGAAGGGTAATCATTGTTGAGGTGACGGACAGAGAGGACCTCTCTCTCTCTCTCTCTCTTTCTCTCTCTCTCGCGCTCTCTCGCTCTCTCTCTCTTTTTCTCTCTCTGTCACAAAATATGTATCTGGATGGAGTAGATTGTGAGTGTTATTGTGATGCCTAAGACCGTGTGTGAAGATTTTATTGTGCCTTCTAACAGATTACTAGCTATCACTCTGAGACAGGGCAAGTCGGCAACCAGCCCAACCAGCTGTTCATCCTCCCTTTAGTGGTTGATAAATGGGTACCTGGGGAAACCTGGGAAGGTAACTGTGGTAACCCGGATGTCCCATGCTCCCATCTTTACCTTTTACATGTGATTGTCTTTAAAGATATGAATATGTTTGGTTTTAGTTATATGTAGACAGAGATTCATAGAACGAGTATTATAGAACTAGGCATGATTATAGGCTTTGTATTATGTAGAATTTGTATTGCACCTTTTCAGTGACTTATTCAAAACTTATAACCAACGACAAGGTTAATGTATAGTCAACAACCTTGTCGTTGGTACTTGCAAAGTGTCTAGATAGGATCAAAGTATCTTATCTTATATATTAAAAACTTTCTCACATGATTCAGCATATGGTAAAGGAATTTATATACTCTTTGTTTTCATTGTACTAGGACCTTGTTTTGATACATTCATTTGTATCTTATGAATAATCTGTAATATCTTTCTTGTCCTGATCACTATTACAGGTTGAAATTCCCATACTCGGCAACCTCGGGACCAGCGCCGAGCCGAGTAATGGAATTTTCCGACTTTTAGAACGTAGATATATTAAGGGGAAAAAAAGCATGAAAATCACATGAAAAAAATAGAAGAAGAAGTACACACAATAACAGTGTACACAACTCTACAGTCACAACACCACTGAACAATAACAACAAACAAATCGGCGGGAGAAACCAAGCGGCCTAGTGTGGTGGCACCTAGCGGCCGACCCGGCAACTACGCGCCGGGTTTTGGGTATTCTGCCGTGTTTTGGAAAATCCGGAACCATAGCAGAGTTTTGGGTGTTGCCGAGTTTGGGAACTTCAACCTGTACCACCACTACTAATGCAAATATTACTATGGCTGCATCCACTACTGCTGCTGTTTGTACAGAATGTGGGGTAGCGGTGTACTTATACGTATACTTGTATGTACACCAGTGCCTATATTGCCCACATGTATATATAATTTTTTATTTGCTTTAGTTCGTAAGTTCATTTTCTCATGTATGTATATTATGTTGTTTTTTAGTATTTTTTTTCCTGTATGCCTTCGGGTGAAAACAGAATTATTATTATTACTACCACCACCATCATCACTAATATCACCACCATCATCACTAATATCACCACCATCATCACTAATATCACCACCATCATCACTAATATCACTACCATCATCACTAATATCACCACCATCATCACTAATATCACCACCATCATCACTAATATCACCATCATCATCACTAATATCACCACCATCATCACTAATATCACCACCACCACTACCACCATTACCCCCAGATTCATCACCTTTGAGGAGTCCCCCTACAAGGTGCCCTCCGCCATTGCCCCCCTGGAGAAGGCGGGCCGCACGGGGTACATGGTCCTGGTGGAGGGCCGGCAGACGGGGCTGGCCAGGCTCTCGGTCCATCTGGCCCACACAGCCTACAAGGTGAGGGTCTGCCTGGGCTCTGACCTTGACTCACTTAACCCCTTCACGCCCAGATCTTTCCTTTGCTATAAAAAATTACATGTTATCGAGCCATAAAATTACGAAAAGTAACTGAATATACCCAATTAGTTAGTGGAAAGGATGCTAAAAAGGTCATATCTATAAATTATTCCTTATAGTCACCACAAATCATCTAATGGTACCCAAATTAAAATGGAAATTACGTTCTGGGTCTCAAGGGGTTAAATCAATCAATCATTCACTCATCCACAGAATCTGGACTCGGCCTCTGTGGAGCTGATGGTGGTGGCCAACCTGCTCCTGGACCCGGCGGACTCCTTCGTGCTGCCCCACACCCACGTGCCCTACACCGTGCACCAGCTCAAGCAGGGACACCTCGTCCCCATTGACCTGAAGGGCTCCAGATTTTACCTCCAGGTGGGCACAGATAGATGGAAAGACAGGGCCTACAGGGATATACAGATAGACAGGGAGAGATATACAGATAGACAGGGAGAGATATACAGATAGACTGGGAGAGACATACAGATTTTACCTCCAGGTGGGCACAGATAGATGGAAAGACTGGGAGGGATATACAGATAGACAGGGAGAGACATACAGATAGACAGGGAGAGACATACAGATAGACAGGGAGAGACATACAGATAGACAGGGAGAGACATACAGATAGACAGGGAGAGACATACAGATAGACAGGGAGAGACATACAGATAGAGAAACTGGGAGAGACATACAGATAGACAGGGAGAGACATACAGATAGACAGGGAGAGACATACAGATAGACAGGGAGAGACATACAGATAGACAGGGAGAGACATACAGATAGACAGGGAGAGATATACAGATAGACAGGGAGAGATATACAGATAGACAGGGAGAAGTATATTTACAGATTTGCAGATATTAGAGAGACAAAACTGAAGAATGTTTTTTTCTGATCTCTTCAGTTACACAAGTCCTACTCCACCTATTAATACTTCTCTTAATCAATAATAGAGAACTTACTCCCTAATAAACCTTCTCCTTAATATATATTCTTAATCAAAATAAGAATCCTATTCCTTTCATATAAGTCTTACTCCCTTAATACCTTCTCCTTAATGTATATTCCTTAACTCAATAATAAAGTAAATACCTATTCCTTAACTCAATAATAAAGTCCTTACTCACCCCTATTAATACCTTCTTAATATATATAACCTTAACTCAATAATAAAGTCCTTACTCACACCTCTTCCTTCCTTCTCTTAACAGGTTGCCGACACAGACATAGCAGAGCTGGAGGAGGACGGAACCACTGTGCTCGCCAAGGCTCTAGGCACTACAGAGGTAATATATACATATATATATAACTATTTTGCTGTGTTACCTTGATAAGCATACTTGTTAACTTGTGTGCATTTATATCTCAATAAACTCATGCACATATTGTACACACACACGCACACACACACACACACACACGCACACACACACACACACACACACACACAATCCCTCCTTTTTAACCCCTTCACGCCCAAGTCTTTTCTTTGCTATAAAAAATTGTTTGTTGTCGAGCCATAAAATCACGAAAAGTACCTAACTAAATAAATCAAATTAGTTAGTGGACAAGGATACTAAACAGGTCATATCGATAAAATATTGCTTATATTAACTTAAAAACATCTAATGGTAGTCAAATTACAATGGAAATTACGTTCTGGGTCTCAAGGGGTTAAGTGGTGTTAGAGGTAGTACTGTATGTTAAGAGATACAATAATAATGTTTATCCCCACAATTCCTTTCCCTCACACTCACAACAACTCTGCTTCTCCTCCCAGGTGGTGTTGGGTGGCAGTCACCTGGTGTCGTCCGTGCTGGTGAGGCAACCGACAGCAACCTTACATGTAGTAGAGCCTTCCTACTTGGCCATATCCATCCGGCCCCACAACAACCCGGCCCTCACCCTTGGCCGGCCCTACAGCTTTGTGGTGACGGTCCATGATGTGGCCCAGAACCGCATCTTCCTGCCTGATGTGAGTGGTTATGAAGAGAGAGAGAGAGAGGAACTAGAGAGTATTTTTTTTAACAAGGCAAAAAATCCTGCCCCTTGCTGCTTACTGACTGATATTTGATGCCAGAAGAAGGAATACTACCCTTCTTCTAAATTTCAGATGTATTTTTATCATAGTTAACCATATTATCAGGTAAACAGTGGCATAATTTTAAGCATGAGACCTTTAGATAGAAGAATTTTTTGCCTTGTTAAAAAAAATAGACTATAATTATCACTGAGCTCTCTATGAACCCCTCCAGCCCTCCAATATAGAGCTCAAATTCATAGAGTATATTTTGTCATTGTACTTTTACTCACTCTGCATGTCTGTGAGTTCATTCATATAGAGCTCTGGAAATTATATTGAAAAATGGACCCAGATTGCACAGTTATATAAGAAGAACTAAGGAAGCTACAAGAGGCCGCGAGACCTACACGTGGTAGTTCCTGTAAATAAACACTTAAAAAGGCGAAGGAAAGGAAAGGAAAGATACAGTAAATAAAGTACGAGTTATATAAACAAACCAAGCCCCATAGCTACTCCCCACAAGAGATATTATATATAAGAGATATTGAGCTATTTATCCCTGCAGATCACCTCTCTCCTCTTTCCACCTCATTCCGTCCATCATTCTCTGACTTACACTCACCCATTCACTTTTCCTCCCTCACTCATGCATAACATTAATATCAGCTGTTCTCTCTCATGCCACAAAATTAAATGATGAACGCCAACAATAGAATGGAAGCATATCATTGACCGTCTAACCTCATAAGACATTAGGGAAAAATCTGATGTTAACCCCTTCACGCCCAGATCTTTCCTTTGCTATAAAAAATTGTATGTTGTCGAGCCATCAAATTATGAATAGTAACTGAATATACCAAATTAGTTAGTCGACAAGGATACTAAACAGGTCATAGCTATAATATATTGCTCATATTCACTGAAAATCGTCTAATGGTATTCAAATTACAATGGAAATTACGTTCTGGGCCTCAAGGGGTTAAATAGAAATACAGCCAAATTCCCAACATCCGACCTCCAAACATCCGACTTGTCCAAACAACCGACTATTTTCACCACCACATTGTGTCTTGTTTTGGCCATTTATTTGACTTAGTTTTTTTTAGTTTCTAGAAAACATTGATTTGTGGCTTTATTTATGCACGAATTTTACTTTCGCGTATACCACTGGATCGGCCTTCAAGAGCTGCATCTTTTATGTTCTATACCATGTTGTCCTTACGTTTATGGTTACTGTGATATCCGAACATCCGACTATTCCAATTATCCGACCTACCTTCGGTCCCCCCAAGGTCGGATAATTAATACTTAGCTGTATGATGATGATGATGATGATGTTCTCTCTCATAACTGCATTGTTTCCATGGTTCCGCAGGGCATAGTCATCAAGACCACGGTGCCCCCAGAGTACTTCCACACGGAGTTCGCCACCCGCAACGGCTCCTACGTCCACGGCACACCCACCACCACGGGCAGGGCGACGGTCACGGTGAGTCCCATCAGGGTTACTCCAGTCATTTCATCACAGGCGTTGGAGGTCTTCTTGCAGCCCTAACACATTTTCTTACCCACTGGCGAAGAAGTTTGTAGGATTCTTTTTATAATTAAGACTGGTGAATACTTCTATAAGGGATGGATATTAGTCATCAAACTGCAAAGGGCCCATAAAGTAGTGGAAAGTAGGGAAAATTAGGAGAAAAGAGGGTTGTGTTACTTTTACTTGCTATGTCTTCATGCTCTCGGGGTGAATTTAACTGAGAACTCCAGTTGCCCATGTGACGTAGTGGGTCTGCTTCGCTCTGGTTGACTTGAATATACTCCTCCTGAATGCTGTATGTAACTCCTGACGGGTATTTCCTCTTTATTCCTGACGGGTAACTCCTCTTTCCTCTTTACTCCTGACGGGTAACTCCTCTTTCCTCTTTACTCCTGACGGGTAACTCCTCTTCCTACATTGCTCTTTCTTAACGATCACTCCACCCTTCACTATATTCCCTTTCCAGGCTTCACTTCAAGCCACAACCCCATCTCTCTCCCTCACAGGCAGTGCTGTCGGCGGTGGAGGTCGGGGATGAGGTGATGGAAATCAGCCCGCCACTCACGGCTGCCCAGGACATTGAGATCTTTGAGCCGGTGGTCGTCGTGCCGCCCCTCACCGTGCTGCCCTGGGACCCCGTCAGCCGCCCTCTCTACTCCGTCAATCTCACCGTAAGTATACTCCTTGTTTTTTTAACGAGGTGAAAAATCCTGACCCCTTGTTGTTTACTGACTGAAAATCCTGACCCTTTGTTGTTTACTGACTGAAAATCCTGACCCCTTGTTGTTTACTGACTGAAAATCCTGACCCCTTGTTGTTTACTGACTGAAAATCCTGACCCCTTGTTGTTTACTGACTGAAAATCCTGACCCCTTGTTGTTTACTGACTGAAAATCTTGACCCTTTGTTGTTTACTGACTGAAAATCCTGACCCCTTGTTATTTACTGACTGAAAATCCTGACCCCTTGTTGTTTACTGACTGAAAATCCTGACCCCTTGTTATTTACTGACTGAAAATCCTGACCCCTTGTTGTTTACTGACTGAAAATCCTGACCCCTTGTTGTTTACTGACTGAAAATCTTGACCCCTTGTTGTTTACTGACTGAAAATCCTGACCCCTTGTTGTTTACTGACTGAAAATCCTGACCCCTTGTTGTTTACTGACTGATATGTGATGCCAGGAGAAGGGAATACTACACTTCTTCTTAACCCTTTCACTGCTAACATCGTCTGTAAACGTTCTCTTGGTATCTTGCTACGAACATTACTAGACGATCTTATTGACGGCGCTTTTATGACATGGGAAAGTGACCGTGTTAATCAGTCCCTTGGTCGCGTTGGTGCACGGTTGCTGATAGTTACTTTTTGTGGCAGGCCAAGGGTGGGTCAGGCAGCGTGGGGTGGAGCAGCAGTGACCACGAGGTAGTGGTGGTGACGCAGGCCGGTGTGTGCCGGACGCGGGGCCTCGGATCAGCCACCATCACCGCCGCCATGACTGCCAACCCCCACAACAAGGACTCTGCACAGGTAGGAATCATTACAAGCTTACAAGTTCATTAAAGAAAAGGGAAGGGAGATTACATTGAAGGGGGGGTACTAGTTTATTTAAGAAAAGGGGGGGTACTAGTTTATTAATGAATAGGGGGGGTACAAGTTTACTTAAGAAAAGGGGGGGTACTAGTTTATTAATGAATAGGGGGGTACAAGTTTACTTAAGAAAAGGGGGGGTACAAGTTTACTTAAGAAAAGGGGGGGTACTAGTTTATTTTAGAAAAGGGTGGGTACTAGTTTATTAATGAATAGGGGGGGTACAAGTTTATTACAGAAAAGGGTGGGTACTAGTTTATTAATGAATAGGGGGGGTACAAGTTTATTACAGAAAAGGGGGGGTACTAGTTTATTAATGAATATTTAGGGGGGTATAAGTTTATTAAAAAAAAGGGGGGGTACTAGTTTATGAAAGAATAAGGGGGGAGATTACAAAGAAGGGAGGTTACAAGAATAAAAAGAACATGAATATAAACCCTTGTTAACACTCCTGTATAGTATTGGTTGCATGTATGATAGGAGATGATATACCCGTTCATCACAGTTGTTTTGAGACAGTGTTCCTTGATTCTTATTTCTTCAAAGTCATTTCTTCCCCTACAAGATTTTAAGATAAAGAATAACACAAAGTCTGTATATATATAAAAAAAAAAAAAAGAGAAAAAAAATCTTATCTCTAAAAATGAGTGTTATTTAATCTCTAATTAACACTATCTTTTTAAGGTTGTAACTACTCACTACTCTACTACTTTCTACTTTCTACTTTCGTCTGGGTAAAAAAAAAAAAAAAAAAAAAAAAAAAAAAAATCTTGCCTCTAAAAATGAGTGTTAATTAATCTCTAAATAACACTATCTTTTTAAGGTTGCAACTACTCACTACTCTACTACTATCTACTTTCTTCTTCTTTCTTTCCCCACAAGATTTAAAGATAAAGGCCATGAATTCATCATTAGGAACACTGAACAGGAACACTCCACCCTTCTCTCCACCCCAGATCCACATCATGGAAGCCATGGGGTTGTCTCTGCTGCCGGGCGAGGTGGAGGTGGAGGTGGATGCCCATCTTCCCCTGCACGTGGCTGCCCATACTCTCCACAGGACACTGTGTTGCCCTTCACGGCCTGTCACAAGCTGCCCCTTGCTGTGGAGCCCATGGAGCCCTCATTCTCAGCACTCCCGGGTACTACATCATAGGGATCCAATTACTCTCCTCCCTCATAGCGCTCTTCCTCTTGTCTCATCTTCCATGTTTGCCTCCCGGGTACTACATCATAGGGATCCAATTACTCTCCTCCCTCATAGTGCTCTTCCTCTTGTCTCATCTTCCATGTTTGCACAAAATGGTACCAAGATACTGTACCCCCAATTCCTGCACCTCTTCCAATCTTTTCCCATCCTACCTGATTTCACATTCCATAGGACACTCAACTCTTACTTTATACGAGCTCTCAGAATCTACAACTTCTACTCTTTTCACAGGAACTACCACGTGTAGGTCTCGCGGCCTTTTGTAGCTTCCTTATTTTCTTATTTTCTTATGTTCTTATGTTCTTATGTTCTTATACTCTCGGGGTCTTGTTGTCTCTTTGTTGATGTGATATTCTTGAAATCGATGCATGCTTCTTGCTGTTATCATCTCCTCTACGCCATGCCAGGTGTTCATACTTGTTTGGGGTAAGCTGTGTGTGTAAGTGAGTGAGAAAGAGATAGAGAAAAACATTATAGCTGATATTACATTTGTTAGTGAAGGATTGCCATATTTTATGGCTTATAAGACGCTGCATCTTGGAAGACACCCTGATTTTGGAAAGAAACTTCTAAGAAAAATAATAAAAGAACAGATATTATACTGTTAGGCGTAGTAAAATCTGCCAATTTTCTCTGTAGGCGGTGGTTCAAAGTGTCTTTCTGCTGCTCTGTTCCCATGTTCTTTGGCGAAGCTTACAACTTTCTAGCTTGATGCGATAGTATAAGTAAATCGTTTTGATGAATTTGCCTGTGTGACAGCCTGGTGGTAAATGATACATTAACACTAGCAGACTGGTGGTAAATGATACATTAACACTAGCAGACTGGTGGTAAATGATACATTAACACTAGCAGACTGGTGGTAAATGATACATTAACACTAGCAGACTGGTGGTAAATGATACATTAACACTAGCAGACTGGTGGTAAATGATACATTAACACTAGCAGACTGGTGGTAAAGGATACATTAACACTAGCAGACTGGTGGTAAATGATACATTAACACTAGCAGACTGGTGGTAAATGATACATTAACACTAGCAGACTGGTGGTAAATGATACATTAACACTAGGAGACGATAGTTGGCGCAATTGGCGCCAATCTGCCAAGGCGGAATGGCTCCCACCAGTAGCGTAGTAAAAAAAATCACAGCGTGAGGACAGATTAGTTGATTTGAATGTCTTATGGTATTCAAAATGCTTGTAACAGGTAAGTACTGAGGTTACATCATATAAGAGGCTGAATTGAATAGCTACCTAAGCTAACCTCCTACAACATTCAACTTGGAAGACGCATGAGTATTTTTCCAGGGTATTTTTTAGGGGAAAAAGTGCATCTTAAAAGGTGCAACATACGGTAATGCTCATTACTACTATTTAACCCATCGTTCGTTTATAAGAGTTTTGCCTGTCGTTGAGTTGAGCGGTAGATGGCTAATGAATCTGTACACACAAAGTACTCATTCTTCTCACATCTCGCCTCCCCCATCCAGAAGTCCTGCCACCCACCACTGAGGGTTCCTGTGCTGTAGTGGAAGTGGTGGCCAGAAAACCAGGCTTCTCTCTCGTCAACGTGACCTACCACAGCAGCGGCAGCCGTGACAACCAGAACCAGGATGAACGACTGAAGCTAACGGCCTCCACTACTGTTGCTGCCTACAGGTGATTCTTCATTGTGGTGATAGGTATATGCTGAACACTTATAGAGACAATAGGAGGGAATGAGTGAGATGTATATGTTAGCTCAGATGTGAGGGATATGAGAAGGGGAACTCTTTAAAATGGAGTGAGAGGGAGATGCCATATACAAGAAAGGAAGAAGGGGTGGGAGTGTACAAGCTCTGTACTCTGTACGAAACAACTAACAAAACCTGGGTACGAAACAACTTGTGTACGAAACTCCCTGTAACCCTCTCAAGCTAATCCTTCCCTCCCTCTGCCCCTCACAGACCGCTGCGCCCAGTCAACCCTTCCTCCGGGGAGACCGTGCTGGCCTTGGGGTCCTCCCGGCTGGTGGTGTTTGAGGGGGGACCGCTGCCCTGGGCCCTCAGACCCGCATCCCACACCACTAAAGGTAGGATGAGTGGATGGCAGGGCTAGTAGTGTGTGTGTGTAGGTTGTCATTTCCTCAGGAATATAACAGTACCCAACAGGCCTTAGGAGTTGGTTTTATGTTTTTTAATTCATGGAAATAGTAATAAATCAATAATAAATAAATAAAATAAATAAATAATAATAAATAGTAAATAAATAAATAATAATAAATAGTAAATAAATAATAATAAATGATAGTAAGGTCAGGAGGAGCATCCGAGGCATAGAACTCATGCTGCAAATTTTAACGATGAACGCCGACAATAGAACATTTTGGAAGCGTATCATCAACCGTCTAACCTCATCAGACATTATGGGAAAATGTAATGTTAAACAGAAATTATGATGATGAAGTGATGGTAAGAAACTGGATCACGGAGGTCCAAGCACTTAACCAGACAGGTCCAGTGAGGATGATGTGAGTGTATCTGGCCTTGTGGTGACAGATATACCATGACGATGGGTGATATTAAATAGTAGGTAGAATTAAGTTCATGGAATTTTATTAAGTAATTCAGAGAGAGATAGACAGGCAAATAGACAGGAATTACCACGTGTAGGTCTCGTGGCCTCTTATAGCTTCCTTATTTTCTTATTTTCTTATGTTCTTATGATGGCAGAATGGCTGTGATTGTGCCATGAGAGAGCCTACATAGGGACGGATCTTCAGCTGAATAGTTTACAATTCCAGCAGCATGTTTTAGGGCACATTGTCAAATCCTCACCCTGTCAGATCTTTTATCCTGATCCTGTCTGTATATATTATCTTTTTATTTGCTTTATTACTTAAGTTCATTCCCTCATGTCTGTATATTGTGCTGTTTTTCCTGTATGCCTTCGGGTGAGAGTCAGATTATTATTATTATTGATTTTAGTGGCAGTGGGTGAAAGTGGCAAGGTGGATGCACGCCTGGTGAAGGAAGGCAGTGGACAGCCGCCGAGTGATGAGCATGTGGTGGAGTGGTGTGTCGGGAGCTCGGCCTCACCACCATCGTCCTCACCGTGGCCAACACACCTCCGCCTCCCTGCCACACCCCAAGAAGGTGCGTTACTCAGTCATCTATTCAGTCATTTAGTCACTCAGTTAAGCAGTTTAGTCAGACAATGGACTAAGTTATGACTTTTTGTAGCTAGTCAATGAGTTTTTTCATTTCCAGCAGTCATTCTTTCATCGAGTGCCGCAATGAGTTAACCACAAAGATAGAACACTTGAATTACATCACCCATCACTCCTGGCATCCCTTCTCCCCCCCCCCCCCCCCCCTTAGGTCAGTGCCACCGTCAAGGTCATCTGTGCAGTGCCAGACTCCATCAGCCTCTTGGCGCTTGTCAGGCGACCCACAGGGACGCGCTCGCCTTGTCCCGCCATGGCCGAGCTGGGGAGGGTGAGTGCCTCTTATTTATGTTTGATGGTTCTCTGCCATTTTTTATCATTTGCTGTTATAATGACTTCTTTAATTGATACCTTGTTTCTGTGACTTGTTATTTACCTGTATACACTATAGTTTCATGAATATCTCCTTACCTCCTCTCTGTTCTCTGCCATTTTTATCATTTGTCGATATTATTCCTTCTGTAATTGATACCTTGTTTCTGTGACTTGCTATTTACCTGTATACACTATAGTTTCATGAATATCTCCTCACCTCCTCTCTGCCAGGCTGTAGCTCACTGTCACAAACCACTGAACTTGGAGGTGGTGGTGACGGACTCTGAGCAGCGGCGCTTTGACAACATCTCATCCCTGGCCCTGGCGTGGGAGGTGTCCAACATCAGCCTGGCAGCCATTCCCAAGCAAGAGTTGTCCACCCTGACCCAGACTGTCACTGCACAGGGGCATGCATCGCCCATTAGGAGTAAGTGCCTTGGCTGACAGTGTAGGACCTTGTATGTACAGAGATACCAGACTTAGAGGTTGTTGCAGGGCAGTGTACGGCTGTGGCAAGACCGAGAGGCTGAAAGACACTGTAAACATTGCTACTTAGTGACGTAGACATTAGAATTGCTCTGTAAGGTTTTAGAATGCAGGCAGAGATATCTTGAGAGGATGGAATAATAAGTTAATCTGATTTGAATAATTTTTAAGATCAGGCAAAAACTCATCACTTCAACCAGTGTTACCATCACCACCACACTCGCCTAACACTGCCATCCCTTCGCAGGTTACCAGGTACTGAATCCCTTCGGTGAGGTGGGAGAGCTGGTGGTGACGGTGCATCTGGTTGGCTACACTGGAGACGTGGGAACAGCCCTGAGCATCCCACCCCTCTCAGCCTCCCTGTCCCTTGCCCTGGTGCATGACGTGGCTCTCCATCCCTCCTCCGCCACACTCTACCACCACACACACAATAAGGTATGGCTTGAGGAGTTAAGAGGTTTGCAAAAGAGGCTTATGGAGTAAAGAGGTTTGTCATCAGTGCTTAGGGAGTAAAGAGGTTTGTCATCAGTGCTTATGGAGTAAAGAGGTTTGTCATCAGTGCTTAGAGAGTAAAGAGGTTTGTCATCAGTGCTTAGAGAGTAAAGAGGTTTGTCATCAGTGCTTATGGAGTAAAGAGGTTTGTCATCAGTGCTTAGGGAGTAAAGAGGTTTGTCATCAGTGCTTAGGGAGTAAAGAGGTTTGTCATCAGTGCTTAGGGAGTAAAGAGGTTTGTCATCAGTGCTTAGGGAGTAAAGAGGTTTGTCATCAGTGCTTAGGGAGTAAAGAGGTTTGTCATCAGTGCTTAGGGAGTAAAGAGGTTTGTCATCAGTGCTTAGGGAGTAAAGAGGTTTGCCATCAGTGCTTAGAGAGTAAAGAGGTTTGCCATCAGTGCTTAGAGAGTAAAGAGGTTTGTCATCAGTGCTTAGGGAGTAAAGAGGTTTGCCATCAGTGCTTAGGGAGTAAAGAGGTTTGCCATCAGTGCTTAGGGAGTAAAGAGGTTTGTCATTAGTGCTTATGGAGTAAAGAGGTTTGCCATCAGTGCTTATAGAGTAAAGAGGTTTGTCATCAGTGCTTATGGAGTAAAGAGGTTTGCCATCAGTGCTTATGGAGTAAAGAGGTTTGTCATCAGTGCTTAGGGAGTAAAGAGGTTTGTCATCAGTGCTTAGGGAGTAAAGAGGTTTGCCATCAGTGCTTATGAAGTAAAGAGGTTTGTCATCAGTGCTTAGGGAGTAAAGAGGTTTGTCATCAGTGCTTAGGGAGTAAAGAGGTTTGTCATCAGTGCTTAGGGAGTAAAGAGGTTTGTCATCAGTGCTTAGGGAGTAAAGAGGTTTGTCATCAGTGCTTAGGGAGTAAAGAGGTTTGTCATCAGTGCTTAGGGAGTAAAGAGGTTTGTCATCAGTGCTTAGGGAGTAAAGAGGTTTGTCATCAGTGCTTATGGAGTAAAGAGGTTTGTCATCAGTGCTTAGGGAGTAAAGAGGTTTGTCGTCAGTGCTTAGGGAGTAAAGAGGTTTGTCGTCAGTGCTTAGGGAGTAAAGAGGTTTGTCATCAGTGCTTAGGGAGTAAAGAGGTTTGTCATCAGTGCTTATGGAGTAAAGAGGTTTGTCATCAGTGCTTAGGGAGTAAAGAGGTTTGTCGTCAGTGCTTAGGGAGTAAAGAGGTTTGTCATCAGTGCTTAGGGAGTAAAGAGGTTTGTCATCAGTGCTTAGGGAGTAAAGAGGTTTGTCGTCAGTGCTTATGGAGTAAGTACTGTTGCTGTCTTAAGTTTTTAATTTTTTTTATTTTTTATTTTATGTTTTTATTATTATTATTATTATTATTATTATTATTATTATTTATTGTTTATTGTTTTATACGTTGAAGCGTATAGCGCGTGTAGGCTATTTATTATCAATCTGGAGGGACGTGATGGTTGGCCCTCCGCCCGTTGGTTGGCGCAGGCTGGATTTATATAGTGGCACCTGTGATGTTATAGGTGAAGGTCCGTTGAATAATAATAATAAGTTTAAATAATAACCTTAAAATAATAATAATAAGTTTAAATAATAACCTTAAAATAATAATAATAAGTTTAAATAATAACCTTAAAATAATAATAATAAGTTTAAATAATAACCTTAAAGTAATAATAATAAGTTTAAATAATAACCTTAAAATAATAATAATAAGTTTAAATAATAACCTTAAAATAATAATAATAAGTTTAAATAATAACCTTAAAATAATAATAATAAGTTTACTAATAACTTCTTCCTGCAATTTCCTATCTGCCATCAGCTGGAGCTTAGGGTTGTTGGAGGCTCGGGTTTCTTTGAGCTCCTGCCGCCCGACAACGACATCGCCACACTGGACTATCACGAGGCTAAGAAGACCGTCACCGTAAGTACCTGTATGCATAACGTGGGTCCTGATCGTGAAGTTGAGATATAGAAAAGGTGGTAGAAAGAATATGAAAATAAGGAGAGTAAGCCGAGATATAAAAAAGGAGGAAGAAAGAATAAGAAATTTAGAAGAAAATAAGGAGAGTTAAGTCGAGACCTAGAGGTGAGGTGGTGATCTGAAGTGACCTTTTCTACCCTCAGGTCAGTCCGCTGGGCGATGGGGAGCTGGTGGTGGCCCTGATGGACGTGTGTCTGGAGGCCCCGCACCCGGCCACCTCCCACATCAGGGTGAGTGTGTGCTATATATCAGGCAAATCTGTGTTAACCTGTTTCAAAGGACTCTCCGCATGTGTGTGAGTGTGAGGTTTTCTTGTGTCATTTCTAACCTTAAGTATCTCAAAGTTAGTTTTGTAATTTTTTTCTTTATTCATGATAGATTTATCCTCCGTCATTCCTTCTGTTGTGTTCACGTTTACTCACCAGCAAGGACCAAATATCTTCAAAAATGGATCCCTTAATTTGAGTTTTTTTATTTACAGGATATATACAGTATTCCTTCTGTTATATTCACGTTTACTCACCAACTAAGACCAAATATCTTCAAAAATGGATCCCTTAATTTGAGTTTTTTTATTTACAGGATATATACAGTATTCCTTCTGTTGTGTTCACGTTTACTCACCAACTAGGAGCAAATATCTTCAAAAATGGATCCCTTAATTTGAGTTTTTTTTATTTACAGGATATACTTATACAGTATTCC
Source organism: Chionoecetes opilio (assembly GCA_016584305.1). Taxonomy (NCBI): domain Eukaryota; kingdom Metazoa; phylum Arthropoda; class Malacostraca; order Decapoda; family Majidae; genus Chionoecetes; species Chionoecetes opilio. The sequence continues at coordinate 80,792 of JACEEZ010015501.1, read as the reverse complement.
TTCTGTTATATTCACGTTTACTCACCAACTAGGAGCAAATATCTTCAAAAATGGATCCCTTAATTTGAGTTTTTTTATTTACAGGATATACTTATACAGTATTCCTTCTGTTATATTCACGTTTACTCACCAACTAGGAGCAAATATCTTCAAAAATGGATCCCTTAATTTGAGTTTTTTTATTTACAGGATATATACAGTATTAACCCCTTGAGACCCAGAACGTAATTTCCATTGTAATTTGACTACCATTAGATGATTTTTAATGAATATAAGCAATGTTTTTATAGATATGACCTGTTTAGTATCCTTGTCCACTAGCTAATTTGGTTTATTTAGTCACTTTTTGTAATTTTATGGCTAACAACAGGCGATTATACATAGCCAAGGAAATATCTGGGCGTGAAGGGGTTAATAAAATCTTGCCCTGCACCAGATTGCCAGCGTTGCCTCCCTGGACCTGACCGTGCAGGAGGTGGTGGAGCTTGGCGGCACTCTGGAGGCGGTGGTGGTGGCCTTGGACTCCTCAGGCACTCCTCTGCCTGCTCACTCCCTCATGGACCTACAGGCACACCCTCAGTCCACTGTTATCTCTGCCAGGTGGGAACTTACTCCCTCTTCCTTCCTCTCAGTCCACTGTTATCTCTGCCAGGTGGGAACTTACTCCCTCTTCCTTCCTCTCAGTCCACTGTTATCTCTGCCAGGTGGGAACTTACTCCTTCTTCCTCCCTCTCAGTCCACTGTTATCTCTGCCAGGTGGGAACTTGCTCCTTCTTCCTTCCTCTCCACATTCTCTGTTCCTTCATTCACAGCCGATAGCCTACATTCATAGCAGCATTCTCCAGCACACTCCCTCTCTCTTCACCGCTCCCTCCCTACCTCCTCTGGTCACTCATGTTTCCCTCCCTTAGTACTGTGCACCCTTCCTACCCACTTGTTCATGCTCTCCTCACTCCCTCTAAACAGGTCCTCTGGTCACTCATGTTTCCCTCCCTTAGTACTGTGCACCCTTCCTACCCACTTGTTCATGCTCTCCTCACTCCCTCTAAACAGGTCCTCTGGTCACTCATGTTTCCCTCCCTTAGTACTGTGCACCCTTCCTACCCACTTGTTCATGCTCTCCTCACTCCCTCTAAACAGGTCCTCTGGTCACTCATGTTTCCCTCCCTTAGTACTGTGCACCCTTCCTACCCACCTGTTCATGCTCTCCTCACTCCCTCTAAACATCGAAAGATCTCAAACCGAATAACCAAATTATAGAGGTAGTAAAAACTGCAAATAAATTGGTTGGCTTTATGGGACGAACTTTCAGTTTCAAATCTGAAAAAGTTATACTCACTCTTTTTAACTCGCTTGTTCGCCCCCATCTAGAATACTATGTGCAGTTCTGGTCACCTTATTATAAAAAGGACATAGATAAACTAGAAAAAATACAGCGCAGAGTAACCAAAATGATACCTAGATTGCGTAATAAATCGTACGAAAATCGGCTCAAAGAACTTAACTTATTCCCACTAACAAAACGAAGGATAAGAGGTGACCTCATCGAAGTCTTTAAAATCTTCAATGGATTTACGAACGTAGTCCCAGAAAATCTTTTCACGCTAGACCGGTCAAGCTCAACTAGAAACAACGGATTTAAAATAAGCAGGAAACGGTTTGTAACGAACGAAGCAAAGTACTTCTTCACAAACCGTGTTGTAAACGTATGGAATGGGCTGCCGTCAGACGTAGTAAACTCAAATACAATAGAATCATTTAAAAAATCGCCTCGATAAATATTTCATATCAAATCCCCGGTTGTCACTGTTTATCTCGGAATAATAAATTTATCTCGCGGGCCTCTGATACTTACTCTCATTGCGTAAAATGATTGCGAGTCGCGTCTACACAACCCCTCCCACACGTCTCAGACAGCCCCGAGTAAACGGTCACTACTACAACTTTTGACCTGTGACGGGCTGTGGTTCAGTAAGGGCCCTGTCAGTTAGTGACCACCATCGGGATTTATATACCAGGGGTCACTGCTGCAGGGGGCATTGAAGTGCACGGCGTCCTACTTGGAAAGTGCACTACCGCAGTGGATTGAACGGAGCTGGGGCCTGATTGACTGCTGCCTCCCAAGAAAGCGCCAGGCAAGGCTGCCGCACCACCCTTGAACTTCCACACTGAGCCTACACCAACACTACATTAGACCTCATAACACACACAGATAGCCCCGAGTTAACGGTTACCACTACTACTCTCGACCTGTGACGGGTTGTGGACCAGTAAGGGTCCTGTCAGTTAGTGACCACCATCGGGATTTAAGGTACCAGGGGTCACTGCTGCAGGAGGCATTGAAGTGTACGGCGTCCTACATGGAAAGTACACAATCCGCAGTGGATTGAACGGAGCTGGGGCCTGATTGACTGCTGCCTCCCAAGAAAGCGCCAGGCAAGGCTGCCGCACCACCCTTGAACCTCCACACTGTGTTCACACCATTACAAAACACACATAACATGACCTATCTATCAAGCACTAAACCTACCCCCACAAACTAGTAGTAGTTAGCCATAGATTACAGCTTTCAACTTTCCTCACAAATTCCATGCAGTTTTTCTATACTGCATGGTATCACTTCATTTCCGGCCAGCTTCGGCTGGAGGGATGGGTGGGTGGGGAGGAGCCTTCTACTTTCCTATCCTTTCTCTCTTATCATCTAGTTAGTGTAGTGTAGTTAAAGCAAACAGCCTTGTAAGGACCTATCGGTCTGTTGCTGTTTGTGTTTCCTTTGTAATCCTTTGTAATCCTTTGTAAACAGGTCCTCTGGTCACTCATGTTTCCCTCCCTTAGTACTGTGCACCCTTCCTACCCACCTGTTCATGCTCTCCTCACTCCCTCTAAACAGGTATCAAGGCATCAACAAGCAGGGCAATGCAGTGTATGAGGTCAGGGGGCGCCACGTAGGGGACACCAGCCTTCGCGTCAGTGCTGCCGTGGGTGGCGGGGCGACCGAGAGTGGGCGGCCCCGTGTGGAGAGCCCTGCGCGCCCCATACAAGTGTTCCCCGCCCTCACCATACACCCGCGCAATATTACACTTGTGGTTGGGGCTGTGTATCAGGTGAGTTCCTGCTGACCCTCTAGACCAGTGGTTCACAACTTTTACTGTTGTTTCCCCCTTCAACCAGTTTGTCGAGTTTTGAATTTATATGGGGGGTGGTGTGGCTAACCTTCACTGGACACCAACTCCTAAATCTACCGACGGGTTTCGCGACTCACTGTGGAGCTATAGTCCAGGAGTTCAAGGTA
>JACEEZ010015501.1:0-72500 GCA_016584305.1 Chionoecetes opilio | reverse complement strand
GATAAGGGAATACTACGCTTCTTCTAAATTTATGCTGTATTTTATCATAGTTAACCATATTAGGTAAACATAAGCATCATTTTCAGCATAAGGCCTTAAGATAGAATGGATTTTTTGCCTTGTTAAAAAAAATAGACTATAGTGAGAAGCCCATTAGCTTAACACACATAACATGGAAATAAAAAGAGAAAACAATCTTGAAAGCATAAGAGGAGAGAAAACTTAATCCCCTTGAGTGGCATTTCCGTGATAAGCATCATATTTATTCTCTTGAAACGTGTTTGCTAGTTTTTTTAACCCCTTGAGACCCAGAACGTAATTTCCATTGTAATTACCCTTTACCATTAATTACCATTTTACCGTAATTACCATTGTAACCTTTAGTCGTTTTTTTGTGAATATAAGCAATATTTTATAGCTAATGACCTGTTTAGTATACATGTCCACTAATTCATTTGGTATATTTAGTTACTTTTTGTAATTTTATGGCTAACAACAGACGATTCTATATAGCAAAGGAAAGATCTGGGTGTGAAAGGGTTAAGGTGATCATTCCTGTCTTTCCGTCCCTGCAGAGATGGAGATGGCCAGCTTACTTATCACATGGATGAGGCGTGCGGTGAGGGGGGTGAGGGAGGCCCTGTGGTGGAGGTGGGGCCGGAGGGGGTGGTGAGGGCCGGGGAACAGACAGGCCAGGCCACTGTTGTCGTCACTGTCACGGAGAGCTACGGCGTCACCAGAGTCTGTCCATACTGGTGGAGGTGAGTGGCAAGGAAGTGAACCTGTGAAATGAGATGTTCATATGAGGTGCTTATTTCAGAAAGTCGATAAGCACCATCAATAAAAAACTAAGAAAATGGCTTCAAAATGTTTCAATGTTCAAAATGTCATATCTTTTGAACATAGAAACATTTTGAAGCCATTTTCTTAGTGTTTTATTGATGGCGCTTATCGACTTTCTGAAATAAGCGCCTCATATTATCTTATATGTATCTTCATTATTGCCGTAAAAGTTAAAAAAAAAAAAAAAAAAAAAAAAAAAAAAAAAAATTCTAAGTAGGGTGTGTGTCAGTGTATGAATGGCAGTATGAGAACAAAGAGGATAAGAGGACTGGAGTATGTAAGGTATTAATCTGTATGCAAAGTATTAAGGTATTAAGGTATGTATGTATTAATGTTGGTACAAGAACAAGTGAAAACTCCTGCTGGCCACCCCATTGAGGGAACACTAAGAAACAGCCACCACAATAATAGTGATGGGTTGCTTCATTGATTGACATGGCAGTGAAAGACCGAATTAATTTGGCTACATAACTTTCACAGGCAGCTTTTTTAACCTCACAGATATCTAGGCTTTCCCGTGCTCCAAATTTGTACTAAAATCTGTCTTATTCACCCACAAATGAATACTTATTACTTATGAATCATCCTTCAAACAAGTATTTTCTTTCCTGTGCCTGTTTACATCTCTCCCTACGCCCATCAGTGTTTTCATTTTCTTTTAAAGTAGGAGTTAGCCCACGCCTAAAAGTAAAGTAGGAGTTAGCCCACGCCTAAAAGTAAAGTAGGAGTTAGCCCACGCCTAAAAGTAAAGTAGGAGTTAGCCCACGCCTAAAAGTAAAGTAGGAGATAGCCCACGCCTAAAAGTAAAGTAGGAGTTAGCCCACGCCTAAATGTAAAGTAGGAGTTAGCCCACGCCTAAAAGTAAAGTAGGAGAAGTCCACGCCTTTGAAGGTGTTAAAATGTGCCTTCTGACTGTTTTTCAGGGTTAAATTAACTCCTTTCATACAATATTTATGACTAGGCAAGGACTTTTTTTTTGGGGGGGGGGGGAAAGTAGGTGGCGCAAGTTTGCGAGTAGACCTGTAATTGCGCCGTCCGCCGCCTTGCTTTGAAGACTGACCCACATACCCACCATTCACCTTTACTCACTTCACTTTTTACTCTGTCCACCTGCATTCCTCCTTCAAGTAGCCATTATACTCTTTCATTCTTTCTTTCGTCCACAGGTGAAGAAGGTCAGCTATTTGCAGGCCGAGGTGGATGGTTTAGTGGGTGCCGTGGCCAGTTCCCCGCTACCCTGGCTGCCTGTGGGGGGGAGTCTCAACCTCCGCCTCTCCTATCATGATAACCGGGGACGCACCTTCCATGCCACCAATGCCCAGCCAGCCTTCAGGCCCTCAAGGTAAAGGGTGCAAGAGTGGAACTGAGATGAGTAATAGGGATAAGATAAGATAAGATTTTCATCCTATCTAGACACTTTGCAAGTACCAACTACAAGGTTATTGACTATACAAAGCGCCGCCACGTCAGCACGAACTAGGCGGACTCGAACCGCTGACCGAATGCACAGGGACGCTGCACATTGCGAACTCACGTCTCTACCAACCTTGCCACCTTGACGGGCTGAGTAATAGGGAAGGATGAAAGCTAGATGTATGGGAAGGGGGAAGGGAAGGGGTATTGGGAGAAAGGAGTTAAGGGAGGATACAGGCAGGAATTCATCTTCCTCATTCCTGCTCCTTATCAAATCTTTCCTCCTTTCCTTATCCTCTTTTCCCTCTATCCTGCAGATTCGACCTGATGAGTGTGAGTCACGGGGGCGCCAACGACAGCCTGGTGGTGGGGCTGGTGGGGCGTGGACAGACGGTGCTCCACCTGTGGGACCACCACCTGCCCCACCTGCACGACTACCTGCGCATCAACACGGGTCCGGCCATCACTCCAGACAGGGTGGGTGATACGCACTGAGAGATACTGTAGATTTCCAGTATAAAGGTATAAAGAAAAGTATAGATGCAGATAGAGAGGGACATGTGGTTAGGTATTAGGAGTAATCTTACATGTAACAGTTCCTTTTTCCATCTGCAGGCCACTGCTGCCATGGGTGTGCACGTCTGCTTCTCCTCCCAGATGGCAGGGGAGGCAGGGCCTCCCACAGGTAACTGGTCCACACAGGGGGACATCCTCTCCCTGGACAGTGTGTCAGGTGTGGCTGTGTCTCACCAGCCGGGCCACGCCACGGTGCTGTACCGGGCCAGTCCCTCCCTCACCACCACCACCGAGCTCACTGTGCTGCCTCTCACACAGGTAAGCTAGATGGCAGCATGAACACTTACACTCATCACTTCATGTGTTGTGCACCCTCCATGTCCCCAAACCCTCCACCAACCGGAGTCCTGACACACTTTTCCTAGGCACTGAATAGTCTGAACTTTTTATTTTTATTTTGTGACATTTGTTCACGAAATGGTTTCAGATATATTTTGTGTAATTTGTAGAGTAACATTTTTTTTTTTATTATTATTATTTGTGTAGTACAGTAGCTACATGTTGATTACTGCCTGGAAAATTTGTCATATACAGAAATACCTAAAAAGATATGCCCATTGGTTATGCATCTAATGCTGTAAATTAATGGAATAATCCATCAATGATTACATTGCATTAGAACAAAATTGTGTTGGACAAATATTAGGACTTAAAAAAAAAAATTGTTCTGAAAATTAAGAAAATAAAAATCACATAAAAATCACAAAGCAGAAAAACACAAGAAAAGCGATTTATGCCTGACGGGCATAAACAAAGTCAGTGTTGGTGCCGTCAGCCTGGGGTACAAGGCAGTGTTAGTGGCAGTGGTGTGAAGTGATCCATGGGGTCAGAAGTTCCATCGCCTGCCCTGGTGTTGTCTTGTTAGTGGCAAGGATGGCTGTGACTCCAGCACCCGGTCTGTTCTCACATCAAATGTTACTTTTCAGATTTCAGTCACTTTGTCAGTCAAAAGCTGCTATAGGATTTTTGACTCGATGCATTGAAGAATTTCATATTTCTAGGGGGATGCCTTGAATTGGTGGCTGAAAATTGTATTGAACTTTTGACTTGTGATGCAAAATACTTATTCTTTTTTTACTCTATTCTTTTATAGTATAAGTCTTGCATTGGATGTGAATTGCTTTTTAAATAGTGTTCTATGCACTGCTACTGTAATGTGAATTTTCTCTTTTTTACAGGAAAACTCAAGTGACATTTGCTTCTTTCTAATTGTTAGTTTGGTTATTATTAGGAACTACTCCTGCCATTGCCGGCTGGTGAATGTAGTAATCAGTAATCACCTCAGGTAGGAGGGAATGAGGCAGGTGTAGTTCCTCACATTTATTGCTGGTGACCTTCAAGCTTTCATAAATCAGCTCCTCCACCTCACAGATCACCGTCAGTAGTCCCCAGCACCCTCTCACCAACGGGCGGGAGGGAGGTCGTCAGGTGGCTGGGGTGGAGCTGGGGGCAGAGGGGAGCACCATACCTCCCTGCTACCCCCCTGAACCCCCTGCCTCACAGCCACCCTTCACCTGCTCAGTGGCTCTCTTCCCCTCCCTGCCTGGATCAGATGTTGGGGAGCTGTTCTCTGCTGCACCTGTTTATATTCCCAACCAAGGTAAAGATACAACTGCACCAAAGAACATAAGAATATGAGAAAATAAGGAAGCTGTAAGAGGCTGTGAGACCTGCATGTGGTAAAAAGATGTACTTTCCCTCCATCTTTCAAATCACTCACTTTCCAGGAGATTTACAACATCCCGGCTAAGCATTACGTGTAGGTTAGTTTGTACACACATATATAACCGGAAACAAGCCAAAATTATCTGTCCAGCGTGGAAATCATAGCTGTATCCTCCCAGACATTGTAGATTTCTCATTGTAACTTGAGGGTGCTAACTACTACAAACACCTTTGAACTTTGTCTTGTTAAACCGTCACTTACTGCCTGTGGATTATGATAGCTGAATAAGGATGCCCATTGAAGCAAGTTTGTGATCCTCTCTCAATCATGTATGTACCTGTGTCTTGCCCTCTGCAGGGTATGGATGTGAGGTGACCTGTCTGGCCGGACCCTCGCTGGGCCTGGCCACCCTAGAAGCGGCCCTGGTGGTGGAGGCGGTGGCCGAGGGGGACGGTGGGTTGCGGTCAGGCCAGGTTCAGATCCCCTTCCTCCCTGCCCCGGCCCCTGAGAGCCCCACCCTCACCCTCACCAACCAGCAGCCCACGGCCTCGCTGCTGCTTAGGGGACACCCGGATGTGCTGGCAGCCATGGCAGTATGTTTATTTTTTTGTATTTATTTATTAGGTTACTGCTTGATATGTGTCTTGTAACATTGTGCAGAGAATGTTTTCCACTCATGGGTTGGTGGCTTGCCTTACTACATGGTTAAGTGACATTGCTGACCTGTCTTGAGCCACTAGTTCCTGAGCCTGACTGGTATTGTGTTGGGGAAGACCTGGGTGTGAGACTAAATGTAAAAATATTTATTGCACATTTCATGGATGGTGAAGTTACAATATTAACCCCTTGAGACCCAGAACGTAATTTCCATTGCAATTTGACCACCATTAGATGATTTTAATGAACATAAGCAATATTATATAGATATGACCTGTTAAATATCGTTGTCCACTAGCTAATTGGGTTTATTTAGTTACTTTTTCGTAGTTTTATGGCTACCAACAGACGATTTCATATAGCACAGGAAAGATCTGGGCGTGAAGGGGTTAATACGTACATATATTTCCAGTTGGTTCTACTTTTATGTTTTCTGTACATGCAACACTTTACCTCGGGAGCATCAGTGAAATACGTATAAGAGTAGTACTTTTTTTAATTCATAGATGCCAACCCAAGTATAGGAACTGGTAAGTCTTACAGAAAATATATATACATGCTATTACTACTATGCCTGCACTTTGTTGTGTGTGCAGGGTGTGGACGGGTGTGTGGGGGGCCTGGAGTGCCAGCTCGGGGCGGCGCGGGGCCAGGAGCGCACCCTCACTGTGGCCAGCAAGGAGAGCCTGTGGACCGCACCTCTGCCTGACCAGCCTTTAGAGGTGAATGTGACGTCGCCGCTCACCTCCAGCATTGTACAGGTGAGCTAGTGCCATGGCCTCGTGTTATATGTTGATTCTCTCATTTTATTTGTACATATACATTTATTTATAATTTTTTTACATCACAAAGGACTGACCAAGGACAAAACAAAAAAGGAAGTACGTAGTAACATAAAACACTTAATTGCCAGTCCCTATAAATATGACAGTAAGTGAATATATAAATTGGGGGGGGGGCAATTTAGTTCAGAAGGTGTCTTGTTACTCCTCTCTTACAGTAAACAATAGTCCCACAACTGCGGATTCTCAAGATGTATAATTTGTTTACACGTTGTTTCATATGAGAGCATGTATATGTAAGCATATGTAAATGACCTATAAAGTTAAAGCCAGGTGGAAAGCATATCATTATTATTAATTTGTATTATTATTGATAAAAGGATAGTTAAGAGTGCTGCTTTCAATATCTTCGGTAATGGTAGGTGTCAAAATTTTATGAGAAGTTTATTTCTTTATTATTAATTGTTGGGCAAGTGTTGCATTTTATATTAGGGTTGTTTTATAGATTTGGTTTTTATGGCTTATGCTCGTATGCAATATGTTTTTGTTTGTGGTTACTTTAATTGTTTCTTCATTTATTTCTTGTAACTTGGTTTATTCTGCCAAAACAGTTTTTCATGAATTTTTTTTACAAATGGTTTATTGTTTAGACCTGAAATGTATTATATGTATTTGTCTTGGACCCTTTATTGTAACGCTTGTATTAAATATAGTTGTTGTGGTCAATACAATGAACTAACTAACTAACTGTTGGTGTGTCTGGTCTGTTCAGGTGCGTGTTGTCCTGGAGTCAGTGGGGGACGGGGTGTGTGCCTCGCAGCCCACCTGGGACCTGGGCCTCCTCACCCTCCTCTTCAATGAGCGCCTGCTGGTCAGCCTGGCCTGCCTCTCCCTCACGGGCGCCTGTCTCTTTGTGGGTAGGTATACATGGGCTAGGATATGTCTGTTCTTTATAATTATTATGTTTATGGAAGAGGGATATTTTTATTGTATCTCTGCCAGATGCGTGACAGCCATTGTTAAACCAAGTTTTTATTTCCATGCAATTTACTCTTCTCTTCTTCTCTTCCGCCATTCTCTTTACACTTCGTTAATCCATATTACATCGTTTGCATAATTTTGTAACTGATCCACTAAACTTATTTTGTTGCCTCTTGATACCCACCTGTTAGGTTACCATGCGCTGTTGAGCCCCGGTTACAGGCAGACACAACACAACGGGGTTTTTGCCAACTCCCCGGCCCCACCGCCTGCCATGAAATCCTTCCAGCCAGGTAAGTCTCCAAAGCCAGAGTGGAAAGAGTTGCAAGGGGAAGATATATCTATAAAATATTGCTTCTATTCACTAAAAATCGTCTAATGGCACCCAAATTACAATGGAAATAACGTTCTGGGCTCAAGGGGTTAAACATAAAAACAACAGCTTTCCCAATAGCAATATAGATGGAAAGAAGAAGTGATGGAAGCAAAAGGTGTTCAAATAAAAGAAAGACAAGGTTAAGTTTGAGGGGAAAGGGAAGTGAAAAGAAAATGTGCAGACTAAAGATAGTTATCGGAACCTCACCGGGAACTTTTGGCTGTAAAATTAATATCAAATGTTAAAAAAGAAAGGAAAAAAAAAAAAGAATTCATAGGTACAGGGGGAGGCGAGGGAAAAGAAATAAGGAAAATGACAGGACAAAAATGCAAGGAGGAACAAGGATAGAGAGAGGTCAGGAGTAAAGGCAAAGAAGAGCTAAGATAAGGGAGAGATCATAAGGGGGAAGGAGTGAGCATCAAGGAGAGGCATAGAGATGAAGAAGGAGGAGCACCATCACCCTGTAGTAGTAGTAGTAGTGGTAGTGGTAGTAGTAGTGGTAGTAGTAGTGCTGGTGGTAGTAGTAGTGGTAGTGGTAGTAGTAGTAGTAGTAGTGGTGGTGGTGGTAGTGGTAGTGGTAGTAGTAGTAGTAGTGGTAGTGGTAGTAGTGGTAGTGGTAGTGGTAGTAGTAGTAGTAGTGGTGGTGGTGGTAGTAGTAGTAGTAGTAGTAGTAGTAGTAGTAGTGGTGGTGGTAGTAGTAGTGGTAGTAGTAGTAGTAGTAGTAGTAGTAGTAGTAGTAGTAGTAGTAGTAGTAGTAGTAGTAGTAGTAGTAGTAGTAGTAGTAGTAGTAGTAGTAGTAGTAGTGGTGGTAGTGGTAGTAGTAGTAGTGGTAGGGTAGTGTAGTAGTAGTAGTAGTAGGTAGTGGTAGTAGTAGTAGTAGTAGTAGTAGTGGTGGTAGTGAGTAGTGGTAGTAGTAGTAGTAGTAGTGGTAGTAGGTAGTGTAGTGTAGTAGTATAGTAGTAGTAGTAGTAGTGGTGGTAGTAGTAGTAGTAGTGGTAGTAGTAGTAGTAGTAGTGGTAGTAGTAGTAGTAGTAGTGGTAGTAGTAGTAGTAGTAGTAGTAGTAGTAGTGGTAGTAGTAGTAGTAGTAGTAGTAGTGGTAGTAGTAGTAGTAGTAGTAGTAGTAGTAGTAGTGGTGGTGGTGGTGGTGGTCAGAAGGATGCAGTATTTATCCAGTCTTTCTTTTATTTGAACACCTTTTGCTTCCATCACTTCTTCCTTCCATCTAAATATTTATTGGGAAGCTGTTGGTCTTTATGTTTAACCCCTTGAGGCCCAGAACGTTATTTCCATTGTAATTTGGGTGCCATTAGACGATTTTAGTGAATAGAAGCAATATTTTATAGATATGACCTGTTTAGTATAATTGTCGACTAACTAATTTGGTATATTAAGTGACTTCTTAATTTTATGGCTCAACAAGGGATTAAGTATTTTCAGTATCCACCAGCACAGTGTCTGACCTTCCCGCAGTGGTTTCTTCCTCCCCTACAGGAAATATGACCACGCCTGTAGGTGCTGGACGCTCCTCCCCACAGGGCTACACCCTCTGGAGCAACACCACAGAGCCAGTGTACGGGGCGCCACCCTACGGCAGGAGGGCCTACCAGGGCTCCCCCACCTACACCACCACACCGCCCAGACTGCATCAGGACTAACTATTTACTTGGTTGTGTGCCTGATTGTGTGTGTTTGTGTGTGTGTATGTGTGTGTGTGCAGAAAATTGTGTGCCTACATACATTTGAAGTTGAGCTTTATTATTCTCTCTCTAAGCGGTGTGAGTTAGTTTTATACTTTTTTCTATCTTATAGAAATTTGACTAAGAAGTCATCAGATCAGAAAAAAGGAAGAAACTGAGTATCTGATTAGGTGTAAGTTGTTGTTTTTTATTTACGTAAGTTCATCAGGGTTCCTATAATTTTATGACTCCATAACTGCAATTTATTTTCTGGTTTGTAATTAAGAAATAGTGTTTCTTGCAGAGGCGTAGCCAGAGAATTCAACTTATCCTTCATTAAGGAGGTAATTCAGTCTCCTTCTTTTTCTTCTATTTCATGAAGTGATCTCAAAGATTATAAGGTGTACAAGCAAGGTACTGAATTTTGCTTTTTTTTATTCTGTGGTAGTGCTGGTTGTATGATCCCTTTATTCTGAGAGGTCCAATGTGTTTGTGTGTGTAATGTATATATATATATGTGTTTGTGTGTGCGTGTTCTCTGTATACGTGAACACACAATGGCACAGATCTTCATGAAGTGCCTCTTGGTGCCACTGAGTTGTATTTTATCTTCAAGAATTTGCATTCTATGAATGTTCTTTTTAAATATGGTGTGCTGTCACGAGGAAACCATTCTTCCTGATGACCAGCATCACAGACATGGTGTCCAAACAAGAAATATAATTGAAAGTTTCTAGAGTCCAAATGAACAATGAGGCTTTGAAGCTTCCTTTTGAGGCTTCCAAGCATTTCTGTACTTATCGCTGTGCCATCAGTGTGTGTTGCTTCAGGGACAGGGAACGGGGCTTGATACATAAGGAGTTGCAGTTATTATCAGGTAATCACTGTCATTATCATAAGTATACAATGTTTGATGTTGGGACGTCCTGAATGTGGGTTGTTGCTGACGGGTTCACTTGACCTTGAATCCTGAACACCACTAAGGCACTTTTACCCATGGCCTCCTTGCCTAAAGCCTGCAGAAATATCTGGTGTGTTGCAGAGGGAGGTGGATTGAACTTGAAACATACTCTCATTTTCATTCCTTGTTCCCCAAGGGTGCCCATATTTTAAGCTCATGTTAATTACAATTAACAGCAAATTATAATGAGCTTTCAAGTGTGCCATAGCAATGGGGAGGCGGTAGCAGAGTGGTTAGCGTCACCGTGTGGCGTTCTCGAAGACCAGAGTTCGATCCCGAGTGAGACCCATAAATCCACTTAAAATATTTCTGCACCATCGAGTGGCCTAAGAACACCCACATGCCCTGTCCATTAACTCTACCTTCGATTGCGAGTGCATCGGAGGACACAGGGGGGCGGCATAGCCTCTAATTACAGGCATCACTATAAAAATCCTGCCTGCTCCACCACGGGTGAGGGCCAACCATCACAGCCCTCAATTGAGCATATAGGGCCTACCATCTGAGCCCTGGAGGTCACTGCTTAAAGGCGCTATAGGCATAGATGAAAAAAAAAAAAAAAAAAAAAAAAAACGGAAGCTTGGATTTAGTTAAAACAAATAAACAAATGGTCATTCTGTGCATCATGCTAGGTCAAAATATATCTATATATTTTTTAAAGTAATGAGGTGATATTTATCTACCTAATAATTTATTTACCAGGATAACATTACAAGTGAAGACATCTGCTGTGTTACCTTTAAAATGTTCTCAGTTGTTTAGACCCAGGGAAGTGTAACCTTTTCGTTATGTTTCAGGGCACTATACCATTTAGTTGTTACCATTAACCCTATAACACAAATTCTCCATTAAAATTTCTGATACATGATTCAGTGCATCATTTCATCTGAGTCAGCACAAACTTACCATTATGCATTTATACACTTGGCCCTGCATTCCCGAATGACCCAAATTTTATATATAATTTTTATTCTGTATCTTTTATGTTCATTTTTTTTTTCATTTCATTTTATTATTTTTTTTTACATTTGAGTTGCACATTCTCATATACGTATTTATCATCATTTCAAAGTGACACGTCATGATGTGCCATATCAGGGTAATAGTTTCAACCATATACTTAACTGCATCTGCCTGATTTTGTTGACTACACAAAGCAATCATAAGGTTCAATCTAGGTTTCCATTAGTGGTCCATGACTGCCAGAACACTGCCATTCTCTGTTCCTCACATGAATATTCACCAAAGTCCCTTTTATCCAGATCTAGACAACTGCGCGTGTATTTACCTAGCAGCATACAGCGCCTGAGCTATACTCGTGAGGTCCTGTCATGTGGCCTTTGATCCTCATGTATTTACCTACAGTATTCCCTCATAGTATTATGCCCCGCTTGCTTTATGACATTTAACGTATACGATCAATCTTCTTGATCACTCTTTGAGGAGGGGAGCTTCAAGAAGCTTTTGTGGCTGTCTCCTTATCTATATTTCTCCAGTCTTTCTTTCACTTCCATCATTTCTTCCATCTATATTTCTACTGGGAAAGCTTTTTTTTCTTTTACTGTATATTCAAGGGAAACAAAGGGTGTGAAGAAGGATCATATGACAACACACAAGCCTCCATAATCTTATATACAAAGCAAAAACTTAATAAATTCGATGATGGCAAAAGATTATTCAAACAAAAATATTTCATTAATATTCATTATTCACAACAACTTCAACGTTTCAATTATTTTTTTGAATGGTATGAGAATTGTACTTTTTGGAAACGCGGGACATAAATTTGTGACATAAAGCACGTCAGTAAGGGACCGTGTGGTTGTGTACTGTGTGGTTAAGATATCCTTGGTAATGAAATGCTATAGTAATATTTGTATCTGTTAGAGCCTGGTCAAATAAATGCTGTGATTTTTTTTTGATTGAAGGTTCTTCTTTGGCCTGATTTCCAAATGGCTTCTTAGCTGGAGGAATGATGCTCGACCTTCTTATAATGTTTTGATTCAAAGTGTCATGTAAGATCCAATGTCTGTAAAAGGACCTCTAATACCTTGAAGAAAGCCAGACCTATGTCAAAAGTAGTGTTTGGTTCACCTCTGCCTATTCTAATATTAACATCCTTTTAAAGAAAAGAAACATTAAGCTGCATTTTGTTTATGCTTCTTAAGGGTTACTCAAGTGGGTACACCGCTACCAGGAGCAGCACAATGCTACTCGCCACCAAACACCCACTCATTCATGTCCCTCCACAAACTATAAGTGGTAAACGATTCTCTTCATTTTATATCTTACATTTGCAAATTTTTCTATGCGAACATAAAAAAAAAAATAGTATATATATTTTGCAGCTCATATTTTTGTTTTGTTACATATTTGTCTGCATTTTAACACGTACTTCATGGGTTGCACAATACAAGGGTACAGATCCAGTGTTTACTACCCCACCTTACCAAAGTACAAGGAAAGCAACATTGTTGACCTTCTGGAATGGGCACTCCAACAGAAGTCAGCTTTACTATGTATCTTTGTAATAAAAGTTTTCTACCAACAAGAATATTTTATTAAGTTTGCAAGAACTCACATTGCATGGTGATAACTTTAAGCAAATTCATTGACTAGAAAGTAGAACATTTAGTGCTTGCAATTCTCATTTGTTTATCTATTTCATTAAAATATCTCCTGGCCACTCCCCGGGGAGTTCTCATAAACAGGTGTTGGAATAGATTAGATTAATTTGTGAAAATATAAAGCTCTTGTAAGATAGCTACATCCCAGGAAACAGTTGCACTGCAGTGATACTACATATTTTTGGAACAAATTGCTGCCATGAGTCACGTTCCCTACAACCTAGCTACTCATCTAATTGAAAACCTTACCTGCGATTACATGAGTTTTTATCTTAGCCTATATGAAGTACCCTGTTTAATTTTTTATACATAAAGTAAACCCTCACTTTAACAAACCAATTGATAGGAAGGGGGTGACGTTATATACAAAAGTCCGAAAAAGGAGGTGTTTTCCTCGTTATATCCGAGGGATCCAAACTTTTTGCATATAAACTTTGTTCGTTAAAGGAGGTGAAAGTTCGCTATTTCCGACCATTTTTGTGTCAGGCAATGTGGTGAGGCACGAGAAGACGTGAGAGGAGGTGTTTACAATCGGGTGGAGACAGCTAGACTGACCGGTGCGCACTACAGCTGGGCAAGATTAGAAAATTTCAACTCGCGAATCCGATTTCCGAATCCGGTCTTGCGGATTCGTAGGATTCGAATGTGTGTACTCGTGTGTATATATATATATATATATATATATATATATATATATATATATATATATATATATATATATATATATATATATACAGGAAAACCTCGTTTATCCGGCACCCTCGGGGGGGGGGAGCGCATGCCGGATAACTAATTTTGCCGTTGTTTTGAGAGTTACTCTTATGGAATCGCCCAAAATCTTTTTTTTTTTTTTTTTTTTTTTTTTTTCCCATCACAAGAAACTGGCCAAGGGCACAATAAAAATGGGTAACACAAAGCCCGCTTAGTTGCCAGTCCCTCTAAAGAAGACAGTAAGAGAATAAAATGAAAAAGAGGGGTGAAGAAAAAAAAAAGAAAAAAAAACCTGGGTCGATTAGTGCCGTTGTTTTGAATACCGGTTAAATGAGGTTCTTCTGTATATAGTATATATATATATATATGTATATATATATATAAATAAATAAAATAAATAAATAAAATATATATATATATAGTATACTATATATATATATATCCTATGTATAAATGAGTAAAGCGAAAAATGAATGAAAAAAAACAACCGCAGGACTGATTTGGACAGCGTGACGATTACTGGATTCGTCAAGCGCTCAGACGAGTACTGGATTCGTCAAGCAACCACACGATTACTCAAGGACAGCGTACCTTGGACTCGGCGAGCAGGACGATTACTGGATTCGTCAGGCGGCCAAACGAGTACTGGGACTCGTGAGGCGGCCAGACGATTACTGGGACTCGTGAGGCGGCCAGACGATTACTGGGACTCGTGAGGCGGCCAGACGATTACTGGGACTCGTGAGGCGGCCAGACAAATCTCATGGCATAAGATTACAACTTCTCGTACATTGTTGACCACAATTATTACTTTCACCTTTGGCCAGTGCGACTAGTATATATAATCAGTATTATCAGTATTAGTATCAGTAACAGTATTATAAGGTAACTAATCATATTTCGAAGAAACCTAGAGACTTGTGGAAGCATCAAAATATTGCCTACGGTCGCCAGCCAGAAGGAATCATCTGTTTAGTTTACATATATTACTTTCTCAATTTGGCTCATTTCAAAGTCATTTGTGTCTTTGCCAAGTGTTTTATGAAGATAATGTTCAAAGTAAGTGATCTTTACGCAGCATATTGATTATAACATACATTCATTCTCCTGAGTAATCGTCTAGCGCGGGACTCGAGTACCGCTAGCCCTGACGGATCCGTGGTAATCGAGTACAGTAATCGAATCTCGCCCAGCCCTAGTGCGCACCGCCCGCTCGGCTTTGTTTTCACTGCCACCGACCGACCTGCGTGTACATGTTCGGTCGGCCCACCACCGAACCAAACCCTGCATTTACTGAACTTATTCGGTAAATCCCCGAATATATCGTACTGGCAGAAAAAGTTTGTACAAACCAAAATGTGTTATAAAGAGGTCCGTAAAAGCGAGGGTTTACTGTAAAGCATACTCCCAAGCATATGGGGCAGCACTCTGTGAGCCCATATTGTGTTTCATGAGTAAGTGTATGCTTCTCTAGATGCTAATGAATGTTTTTTGCTTAGCCTTTAAACCGTTTTTGAAATAAATATATAAATATTTTTTTTACATACAAGTGACCTAGGCAGGTGGGGTGGCACTGAAAAAACAAATGGCTAAAAAACATTAGAACTGAAATAAAATGCAACTTTTTACATAAGTACATGAATAAGTGATAGAGTTTACGTAGCTGCCAAACTCCATAGTAAGAATTCTTGTATGTATATAAGTTTCACCTTGCATACATAAAGCTATATCCATTGCAAGGCATTGTGTTTGTCAAGCATAAATAATCACTGCCTGCTATAACACTAAAGTCGCCAGGACAACTTTTTTGTCTATTTACAGACGTCTGGTGGTGTTAATACTTACATTTCTACATCCATGATTTCAGGAAAGTTAGAAGGGGTTATCTGGAGAGAGTGTGTCATTTTGTGTCTTCATTTCTGTCATATTATGGCTATAAATCAACAAATGACAAAAATATCACCCGAGTGGCGACCTACAATAAGATTGCCAGTTAGTGTTTATGTTCTGAGTGTCCTCCCGCCGTCGTCGTCGCCCCCCCCAAAAAAAAGTAGTGAAATTTGAAATCGTGTATACTTGCAGATACAAAGCATAAAACAACGCTGAAACAGGGTAGATTATACAGTCATGATATAAACTACTGTGTATCATCTTCAGTGGCACATACAAATCAGCAGTGATGCTATAATTTGTAATATGTATATGGTGCCTGGCGACATTAGTGCAGGTGGCGACTAAAGTGTTATCTACAGTAGACACATCATCCTTTTCTTCCCCCAATTACACCAAAAGATTGTCTACCGGTTAGAGCCAAGTCAATAGTGATAGTTATTGTTGCTTAAATGCTTTGTTGACTACTGTCTGATACTCAAGTCATTCAACAACCACAAAATTTACGGTTGACGTAGCACCAGTATGATCACCATTTGTTTGTCATCGCACAAGGTAAATCACAATGTGAGTTATAAAGTACAAGGAACATCACAGGCATAACGCTACAACCCTTTTACCCTGAAGCTGAATCACTCGTCCACAAACATACATCTCCCACTCTCATCAGCCCACACATCAAGACAAACAGGAGAAAGGCTTCACCCACTGCTCACAGGCCATGGAGCATTGGAGCAGTCTTCACCCTGGGTTGCCACATATGCTAGCACAGCTACTACTTCTTGGTGTAGTAATTGCACTTAACAAATGGCATCTTGGTAACAGTTGCTGGGATAGTTTTCTTGCGCACCTCCACAGCCAGCTTGGTGCCCACCTTAGCCAGGGATGCAGGGACATAGGCCATAGCCACATTAACCCCAAGAGAAGGTGCGGGACACCCACTGGTCACCTTGGAAGGGAAAGAATGGTGTGCATATCTCAATCTTATGTGTGCCTATATAATCATTAAATCTTTTATTATCATCTTTCTCTTGTTGTTTATACAGTAAACCCTCTCTAATTTTAACACGTATAATTAGAACTTCGTATAATTCTACCTGCTTCAGGCCCAGTTCGAATTTTTCAACAACTTTCCATAATCCGAACTGATGTTCGAATTGTCCGGGCTTTACTAGTGTGAGTATTATCTCGCACTAGTAAAGATAATTACTAATTTTTAGTAATTAAAATATAATAAAATATTTATTATATAAATACTTTTACAATGCACCATTATAAAGCATGCACTGTAAAGCACCATAAAATTTTTCTAAATTTATCAACACTGCCATAGTGCTGGGAGGACAACTGCCTTCTAGGTCAAAGCCTATGAGTTAATCACAAACCTTTCCTTTCTCACCTCTGTCCTGGCTTGCGAGAACTCACCTCACCCACTTTGGAGCCATCGGGACCCAAGACAGGACAATGGGTGCGTGGCGGAGGGCCAGAGCAGGTCAGGCCCACACGCCGCTGTGCAGGCTTTTCTTTTAGCTGCCGTAGGATGATCTGTGGGGTGAATGTGCTATCGGTAGAAAGCTTATTCTTTATTCGTGTTATGCTTCTATATCTTAAAGAGTTATCATTATATTTACAGTTCAGACATTATCTGTAAGGAAATGATGCTGTCTACATTAGCAACTGTCTTAATCTTGTCTTCCATAAATCTTTGCCATGTGTGTGTATGTGCATTTCAGATATTTTCTCAAAGTGAGGCCTACAACTAAAAGTTCAAGTTCAACTTTTGAAGCTAACAAAGTATGTGATTTTACTAAAGAGCATAAAAAACCCTATGTGACTTCCATTTCCTTGATTCTAATTGTAAATTTGTCTCGGTAAGAAATCAGGGAAAGATAAGTGAAAAGATCTATTCATAAACATAAAATCTGTCCATGAGCTGCACATATACTTTAAACACTGCAGGTGCACATAAGCTGACACCTCCAGAAAACATTAAATGGTTGCTGAATGATTATATCATGACAGGTGCACGAAGAGATCAGTGTGGAGAGAGACAAGCTTACCTCAGCACCAAGGAAGTCTGCAGTCTGTCTCCGACGCTTGCCAATGGTCCACGCCAGGCCAGCCTCAACAGGAGTAGTCTTCTCATCAATGTCATTTCCATAGAGACAGAGGCCAGCCTCTAATCTGAGGGAGTCTCGTGCCCCCAGGCCAGCTGGTTCAGCACCACTCCCCACCAGGGTCTCACACAGTTCTACTGCCTGAGGAGAGTGCCAGTAATTAAGAGCTAGACAGACATGGCCTTTGTGTACTTTAATGTTTTGTGAACTTAGGGTTATGATTGTGTCCAGTGGTGTGACTAGGTTTCCACAAATGAAGGGCCCGGAGGTGGAGCAAATTTTTTTTCTTTTGAGAACTACGAATTAGTGTATTTAGTAGTTAGGAAATCAAACTGATTGGTCAGTCATCTCTCCTATATTCATATCTAGGAGATAATGGGTCTGACTGGAAGTACCAGGGTCCTATTAGGCCCAATGTTGCTACATTCCTCAAGAGATCTTTCTATTCTCAATAACTAACCTCCTGGTCTCATACTCTTCCTGAGTACTCAAGATCAGCACCCACCTTGTGTTTAGGTACAGAGATCTCAAAGCCATCTTCCCCAGTGTATCCGCAGCGAGTCACCCTGCAGGGAGTGCCAGCGACAACAATAGGCTGTGTGTGCATGAAGTATAGGTCATCCAGGGTGCCATCTACCAGGGGCTGCAGAGGGAGAGAGAACACAAGAAGTTCATGTTTACTACACCGTTCATTACTAAAGGTTCTGTTACTGTGTTACTATACTGCACTTCTTTTGCAGGTCCTTTTGTTTGTGTGGGTGTGGTTATATGAAGTGTACCTCAAGTTTCGCAGCAGCCGCGGGTCCCTGAAGTGCAACAAGGCCATGGTCTGATATTATCTCCATGTGAACATCCCCGCCATCAGCCTTGAAATCTGCCAGGTGAGTCTTTATATGTGCCAGGTCCTTATCCCGGCATCCAGCGTTGCTGACAACATAAAGGTAACTCTGGCTGGTGCGGCTGATAATGAGGTCATCCACTATGCCTCCATCTGGGTTAGTCAGCACGGAGAGGGTTCCTGTGTTCTCAGCCAGCCCCTCCACATCTGCAACCACCAACTTCTCCATGAATTTTGTGCGATCAGTCCCCCACAAACGCCACTGCAGCATGTGTGAAACATCAAAAAGCCCACAGCCACTCCGCACAGTCTTGTGGGATGCCCCAATGCCCACTGATCCATATTGCACTGGCATGGCATATCCGGCAAACCCCACCATCTTGCCACCATGAGCTACATGGAAGTCGTACAGAACTGTGTGCTGGAGGCTGTCCCCTGAGGAGCTGCTGGCATACCTCACCAGGGTTCCACCGGCCACACGCCTGATGGGACCCTGGACACTCAGTCCCAGCCTCAACATCTTCCTCCTGATGACAGGAATCTGAGGAAAAATACACAGGTAAGTAAGACAATGAGGAATTATACATTGAGTTAGTGAGTCAATCATGTATTTCAGTATGGATTGTGTGAGATGACATTGATAATAGTCAGGCATATGCTTTATACTATATTTTTATCTATTTTAATGTCACTTCAGGGAATTCTTCCAAAGTATGACACAGTACTCCAGTAGACAATTCTTTATTCATTCTTTTCCATGCGCTACCCTTATGCACATTAAATATCTCATTCTCCCATGCTCTAACAACATTCTCAATTTATAATGGGCTATCCACTTGTACCCTCACCCTCTGCCTCCCTTTAACCTTGTGCAAGCACTGAAGAATGTTATGAAACCCTTGCCAAGACAACCATCAATGCCATTTTTCTAACCCACAAATCATCCTATGACTCCTCCACAAGCACAGAGCTCACCACCCTAGTAAACTGTGTTGTTAATGAGGGCAGGGAAAGACACTAGGGAATGGGTAGTTGATGAAAGGTAATGCATAGACTCATGTAAGCCTGTGGAAGCCTCAGCATGTGTTAGTAATTTGTGCCCAATTATAATATAATTTCTTATTTACTCAGGCTTTGTCCAGGTTTCTCCATTGTTTCACAGCTGAAAATAAGCCTATATCACTAGATGGCAGATCATTCCAACAATTGATAACTAATTATAAAATTCAAACATTCTTTTATATAACACAGACCATATATTTTATTTTATTAACTATGTTATTAATAATTTCCTTTTTTAGTCCTCACGAGGCATAGCCTAGTAACAACACCTAGTAACATACCGTAATATGTATCACAAATGGCATCATAAACATTTACGCTGTCAGCAAGGAAAATATGCAACTTCCCAAAAGGGAATTCGAGATTGCAACGTTGCCCTAGAAGTTGGCATTACGGTAACATTTCGGTTTTAGGCATCCGCTATTTTTCAGCATGATACTAATTTTTCAGATAGAATTTGATGTGTCCTATGATAATGTGATAATTTTTTTTTTTTTTAAAGGTGGATCCAGGGCTAATAAGGTTAGAAGTAATTAGCTTTACAAGTTCGAAATTATATTTAAAAATTTGATATTTTTTATGAACTAAGCTAATGGGTTTTTTTCCTGCAAAACTACTTGTTTAGGGTAGTGCTCCCCCCCACCCTATAGTAAGTGATACTGCAGGAAAACAATTATACATATTATTGAAAAAGAGACGCATCAAACCATGTCTGAAAAAATATAATTTGGTCATTAAGAATAGTAGGAATCTGAGTCAAAATTTCACTGGCATTCCTCGGGTGTGACAAGGGACAATTCAGCCACAAGGTGTGACAAGGGACGATTTAGCCACAGGGTGTGACAAGGAACGATTTAGCCACAGGGTGTGACAAGGGACGATTTAGCCACAGGGTGTGACAAGGGACAATTTAGCCACAGGGTGTGACAAGGAACGATTTAGCCACAGGGTGTGACAAGGGACGATTTAGCCACAAGGTGTGACAAAGGACGAATTAGCCACAGGGTGTGACAAGGGACGATTTAGCCACAAGGTGTGACAAAGGACGAATTAGCCACAGGGTGTGACAAGGGACGATTTAGCCACAAGGTGTGACAAAGGACGATTTAGCCATAGGGTGTGACAAAGGACGATTTAGCCACAAGGTGTGACAAAGGACGATTTAGCCACAGGGTGTGACAAAGGACGATTTAGCCACAAGGTGTGACAAGGGACGATTTGGCCACAGGGTGTGACAAGGGACGATCTGGCCACAGGGTGTGACAAGGGACGATTTGGCCACTAGAGGGTGTGATTTGGCTAGATTTTCAAATAAGTTCGATTTTTTGGTTTAATATTTGATGTTTTACCAAATGGATGTTGTTTCTTTTCTGTGTAAACATAAAAAAAAGTGTGTTTTTTGCTATTCGAGAAACTGATGACAAATTAAAAAAAAATACACTTTTTAGACATTTTCACTGGAAAAAACACTATCTCCATTTGAAAAAGCATCAAATAATAACCTAATCAAACCATGAAACTAACCTAACTCTACCTAACCCTCAAACTAATCCAACCTAACTTAATCCTCAAACTAACCAAACCTGATACAAATTTGTTTGCACAACATTTCGTTGTTACTTACACACTCGTTCTGACCTATAGAAACAGTAGAAAGGTGAAAAATATTTCAATCCAGACCCAGTCATGTTAAACATGTTAGCCCAACTTGGACCTAGAAGGTGTGACAAGTGACAATTTGGTCCTATAGGGTGTGACAGTGACAACTTGGTCCTAGAGGGTGTGACAGTGACAACTTGCTCCTAGAGGGTGTGACAGTGACAACTTGGTCCTAGAGGGTGTGACAGTGACAACTTGCTCCTAGAGGGTGTGACAGTGACTTCGGATAGTGTTAGCAAAATGTCCTTGCAGTTATCATCATTAAAAGTAACTCACATGTCAGAGATTAGGAACAGTAATATGTATATCAATATCAGTCATGCCACTCACTGTCCACTAATTACTATCTTTGCCTTATAATATAATTCTATTCTTGGTACCTCCACAGTGTAATTTCAACAAAGAGCAAAAAATCTTGGTATAAGTGCAGTTTTAACCAATACACGATCGGTGGTTTTAATTATCCTGAACGTTTTGCTCTCATTATAAGGTATTTCTAACCCCTACAACAGCCGTCGGAAATGAAAAATAACACAAGGGGGTGTCTGTGGGGAAGGCAAAATCTCCCCAACGAGGTTAGGTTACATAATCAATGCCCAGGTTAGGTTAGTTAACTAGCAGGGGGGTCTGGGGGGTGGGTGAAGCCCCCCAGTTATTTCAGGAGAGTATTGGTTGACATGGAGGCAGTGTGTTGAAGAGGATCTGGCAGCATTGGGCATTGAAGAAGTTGAGGCAACGGATAGATAGTTGGATGCGTATCACCGGCCGTCTAACCTCATACAAATTATGGGAAAAACTGACGTTAAACAGAAAGAAGAAAGTAGAAGGGAGTATTGGTTGAAACTACATATTTACCAGAATCTCTAACCTAAATGAGAAATACTTTACCGTTCTTTCCTTCTTACGTGTAATTAAAGCACGTGTAATTAATGTTGTATGAACGTACGTGTGGGTCCACAGTACATGAGCTCCAGGTACTACACTACTTGTCTGCCTCACACAAGGCCAGCTGATGAAACTGCCACTTGCTCAAGGTCATCTTATTAGTTGCCACCGATGTGGCCTCAGTATCCATGACACAACTTCCATACTTGAATAACTCTAAGGAAACTGTGCAGAATCCCTCTGGATCAAATTAATGTAATTGTTAATAGAGATGACACTCAAGATATCAGGCTAATCAAATCAATCAAAACATCTAATTTTAGCTCCCGTTCATATATGCGACTTGATAAAATTTGCCCTTCGAGCCAATCAATCAACAAAAAGCAGGCCAAACAAGAGGAAACCAAGAGGACATTGTTATCAATGTGGAACAAAAGAAAAAAGCATTATAAAGCAGCAGCAACAGTAATAAAAGCAGCAATAACAAAATAAAACAAAATAATAGAAAACATAGAAAACAAAACGGGGTGCCGTTACAGGAAGGCAACACCCCAACAACATCATCTGATTACATGCAGAATGAAGACAGGTCAGAAAGCTGACAGTGCCAAGTTTATCAACTACGTACATTATTACAGTTTCAATATATGTAGTCATGGCAAAGTTTATATTTACGCTAATATATTGCTTACCAGCTATTGATAAACTATAGTAACCCGGGATGTCACACTAGCCTGTGTCCCGGGCCCCGGGGTAGCGGGTGTCATATTTCCGCGTACGGGCGTCGGGCGGTCGTTGCCGGGTGCCGCGGCCGTGCGGCGGTCATGTACGTACTGTACGGGCGTCGGGCGGTCGTTGGCCGGTGCCGCGGCCGTGCGGCGGTCATGTACATACTGTACGGGCGTCGGGCGGTCGTTGGCCGGTGCCGCGACCGTGCGGCGGTCATGTACGTACTGTACGGGGGTCGGGCGGTCGTTGGCCGGTGCCGCGGCCGTGCGGCGGTCATGTACATACTGTACGGGCGTCGGGCGGTCGTTGGCCGGTGCCGCGACCGTGCGGCGGTCATGTACGTACTGTACGGGCGTCGGGCGGTCGTTGGCCGGTGCCGCGGCCGTGCTGCGGTCATGTACGTACTGTACGGGCGTCCGTTGGCGGGTGCCGCGGCCGTGCGGCGGTCATGTACGTACTGTACGGGCGTCGGGCGGTCGTTGGCCGGTGCCGTGGCGGCTGTTTTGCCGCTCCCTCCTCATATGAATGGTACCATTGGACTTTGATGTTTGTTGATCTCGCGGCTAAAACCGCTCGTGTGAAAGCAGCTTAGAACCCTCAGAGGTGTATCCAGATATATGTTGGTAATGTTATGGTATACCTGCCTTTACCTATTTGTACCTATTGTTTGCAGGATGAGTCAAGCTCGTAATATATAACCGAAAAAGTGTAAAAACCCGAACACGATGTCAACAAAGCCTATGAAGCCGGGTCGTGTTTCCTCGCACGAGAAGAAGGTTAGGTCAAAGTAACTATACCGGTAATGTATACTTAGGGTTAGGTTAGTATCAGCACTTCACCACAGTGTTGCGATGATTTAGATGTTCTCAAAAGACACAATGAGGTGGCCCTAATACCAACATTGTAAGAAGATGGGATGGCCAGTTTTTAAGTCACTTTCAAAACGGCACTTTGGAGCGAGCTGGAGTTTATTGCGTTATCTTCATACTAATACTGTTAGGAAGCTATGCTGTGACAAGAAATTATATGAAGATATCACCGAGCCAATCAAGAAATCACCTCCATGGAATGTTATGTTCTTTGGGACTGATGAATTTGCCCTCAGGAGTTTGGAGTCCCTGCACAAAGAGCAACAGAGAGGGTGAGTAGCTACTGTGTTCTAAATTCTATTCCCAGTTTTATATTGAAAAGGAATGGCTAATTAACTCAAGGGAATAGGTATGAAATTGTGCGTTTTGGATAGGGAGAATAAATTCCTAGGCTTAGAAATCCCATCTCCACGCACAAGCTTCTCATGTCATGGACAAGCTCATCATGCTGCTATAAGCTCCCAACGACACATACAATTTTTGATTACGTGTCCAATATCCTAACGCCATACACAAATTAACTGTTTGTAATCTCTTTTAACGCCATTTACAATATCCTGAGTCTGCAGATAGTCTAGCACCACCTAACGTCTCTGGTACTAATGTAAATTGTAATAGGATGTTTTTTTAACTTAATCTTTTTCCATGTCTAACCTCCTAACCGGAAAGCCTCCTTGCGTAGGGTTAATTAACTGCTGTCACTTTCAGAACAATAGATAAAAGATAAGCAAATGGGAGATTAGACCTTTGAAATGTCATTGAACTTTTTTTATATTTTTATTTAATTTAATTATTTTTCAGTATACATGTTTTATTACAGCTTAGCCATGCCACATGAAAATTGTTCCAAAGTTTAATCCGACTTAAGTGGAAGAGTGCTTGTAAATGTGCTGATTTAGTGGATTTATGAATTCTGAACCATAATAAATTTTTTTAAATTCTATTTTACCTAACCTTGCAGAGGCTTGATCGAAAGACTGGATGTTGTGTCAGTGCCCCTGAGGAAGTCTGTTACAGCAGTAAGACGTTACTGTCAAAAGGAGGGACTTTGGCTTATTGAGTGGCCAGTGACAGTGCCGCAAGGAGTGTATGATGTTGGTATTGTTGCATCCTTTGGACACCTCATTCCCGCATCAGTCATCAAGGCCTTCCCCATGTAAGTGTGCGGTGGGATCCATACATGTAATGAGCTGTGAAGCTTTTCTTGATGTCGAGATGAAATTTGATTAGTGCAGTTTTCTGTATATAAGTTTCATACTTTATTGATATATTGAGTTCATTGATATGTTTTATCCCTGTAGAAAGAGAGACTCAAGACAAAAATTGAAATAACTAAATGATTATATTGGTGGTCTTTAAAAGAAAAAAAAAGTAGCTAAGGGTGTATAGGTGTATTAATTATATATTGTATATTATGTTACCTTGTTCCTTACAATTCATTATTGCATTGATTTGAAGCAGTAAAACCCCATTTGTGAATAGAAGAAAATTTGATGAATATGTTTGATCAAACTTCCAAGTCTTGTAAACATGCAGTTTATGTTACAGGGGAATTATTAATGTGCATGGCTCACTATTACCTCGGTGGCGAGGGGCAGCGCCAGTCATCCACGCCCTGCTGAACCAGGACCAGGAGACTGGCATCACCCTCATGAGGATTGCACCCCACAGGTTAGTCTTTTAGGTTGAAATACGAATTTGTGTTCTGTTGAGTACATTCAACGTTTGAATCTGTTTGTTATGTAAGTGTTAAGTTTTCATGAGAGGGAGGATAGGTATGGTTATATTTTGAATAATCATACCTATCAGTCCTCATCATGATGTATTTCATATAATTTTTCAAAAATGACACAAGATAAGACTGAGGAATCATGATACTCATGCCTGTCTTCCATTTTGTTGCCACACTTTTGATAGGTGCTTGGGTGTGGTTAACCTGCTTGATGCCTTGAATCCCTCTGCATAGCTACCTACAAGAATGGTTTTAACAAATGCCCAGAATACCATATTCATACTGGTCTCAGTGCACCACACCATGTCTCTCTCTCTCCAACTCTTTCTCTATACAATAATTTTCCAATCTCTGACATCACACCACAGTCTCCCCTTAATTGATCACCTTCCCATTCATATTCAGTCAGGCAGCAGTGTTGCCTTGTTCTCTTGCCACTGAAGCTGGACTCAGTGTTAATGATATTAATATTGAATGATTTTGAACATTTCCTCTCCATCTGACTTAAATATGACATTGAATTCTTTCTAATGATACCTATTGTGCCCTCCATGGCTTTGATGATATAGCCTAACTGTTGACTGCTCTGCCGTAATAAAGCTATGCCTTCACCCAGGAGCACTTATATCATATCTTTCAGATGTCTCTCCAGTGTTGATATTCTATATAGTTTAAAGTGATGTATGCTTGCTTACATCAGGTTTGATGTGGGACAGTTGGTAAGCAGGGTGAAAGTGCCAGTGCAGTGGAACATCAAAAGCAAAGAGTTGACAGCACACTTGGCCAAGGTGGGGGCACAGGAACTACTCTCTATCCTCCCCAACCTTCCACAACATCTGAGGGATGCTCGGCCTCAGACCTCAGAAGGTATCACTAAAGGTGAGCTGCTACACAAGATTCGGCACCTTCATTTAGGTAGTTGTAAATACAAAAAATTAAAGAGTGAAATGAAAATTAGAGGGGGATAACAAAATACGTACTATGTTAGAAGACCTAGTGACAATATGTGATACGTGAAATCTGATTATGTGACATATAATGTAAATGAAACGCGCAATATGCATGTCTTTGATGAGAGAAATAGGTTTGATTGAAACTGTAAAGAATGCATACCGTTAATGAAACTGATTTGTCGAAGTAAAATTTGTAGTGTGAAATTTCCTGTAACCTTTTTATTGAATGACGGACAACTCCTTGAACAGTAGTTAATTATTCTATTCTGGTTGAATACGGCTATGCTGGTTATATTGTAGTTGTAAGCTACGTGTGCTCAGCATTATGTCATTAAGTCATGCAATATCTATACTGACATGTCATTTAACATTAACTTTACAGAACTGGTGAAAATTTAGTAAAATATACTAGTTAAAGTGCCTATTAAATATGATTTCCTTTCAGCCCCCAAGATTAATGAAGCATCATCGAGGGTGTGCTGGGGCGAGTGGTCCTGCAATAATATCCAGGCTCATTACCGCGCCTTGGATGACTACACACCCTTGTGGTCACTGTGGCAGGGGACGCCTGTGAAGCTGAGAGCCATGGTGATGCAGGAGGCATTGTCCACCAGTAAGAGAGATGCTGAGACATTAAAAGTACCTCCACAGGCTGGAAGGGCTAGAAATGTGAAGGAAAATATCTCGACCAAATCTATTTCCGGTGTGAAAAGTTTTAAGAGTGATTGCACAGTGAAAAATGATTTTGTAGTGGAAAACAGTACTATAACTCATCCTTGTCATAGTGTTGATATTAAGAGCCAAAGAATGGATGTGATAGAGATGACAGGGAGTGTGGTGTATGATAGAAAGGCTAAAGCAATAAAGGTACGCTGCAGGGATGGCTGGGTTGCCTTCCAATGTGTATTGCTTAAAGGACGCAAACTCATGACTGCACAAGACTTCTACAATGGCTTCATCAGCAAAATTTCTAAAGATTTACATAGGTTCACCTGATATAATGCTTACTCTTAATGTACAATACGTTGCTTATTGATTTTGTTCACCACATGATACACATGAGGCCTCCATACATTTGATATTCTCAGGCAGTAATTGTTGCATATGTTGAGGCCAGAACTTGCCCACCACATACTTGGTGCCCTTCCTCCCAACGTTCCTTCTTGAATATGGTGTATGCTATTCTGTGGTGGAGTCATCCTGAGTGGTCAGCCATATAGCTGCAGGCAGAAACACAGGGCATAGTGGCTCTTCATATTCCAGGCATGTTGTAAAAGACTAAAAGGGATGAAGGTTGATGGTTGGGATCCCTTCATCTAAGTAGTGTCATTTTTCATTGATACAAAAAACAAAAATCGATTTGTAATGTTTGTTTTGTTTGAAAATATTTTAATTTACAAATTTTAACTTTTACTCCCTTAACAAAGACCCCTAAGAATTCTATATAATTTAAAAAGAAACCCTCTATTGTCTATTGTATGTGTAGCTGTAAACCCCAGGGAAAGCACGGTAAAGATGCATTTTCAAGGTCCAAGCAAGTGCTGAGCTGTTTTTGAGAAAGTTTTGTCACTGAGTTGGCAATGAAGCTCTGCTGAAACTAACCATGGTTTTGTATGCTTAGTCATTGCAACCTTGGAGCACCTTGACGATGCCATGGTTATCAGCTCATCTGTAAGCATAACTCATGTTACCAACAATCTTCCATCAATGGATCGAACTTTACTCACTGCATATCAATTTTCATAGTTCATATTTGTTCATTTGGTATCAGATGTCAAATCCAGAAGCTGAGTTTTCCAGATGCCGTGATGTTGGTTATGTGTGCTGAGACGAAGAGCCTTCCTTCATGAGGAGCAACATAAGAGTAGCTGTGATGCCGCATGGATGAGGAAATGCTCATATGTTGGTCCATTGTCTCTTATGATAGAAATGGTATGACTAATTAACTTTGGTCCGTATTTATTCTGTCAGTATTTATTCAACATATGTAACAAATGTGTCCATATTCAACCATTCTTACAGAAAATAAGATATCGTAATGGATGGGAAACCATCGCTGGGTTCTTAAAAGTGTATCAAGACCAGATAACCTTTAGTGTTGACATTCATCCAAGGTTCATCAGGTTACATGCTGTCTAAATGTATAGAGACAGTATCGAAGCAGAAACGGCTTTTTGTATATATTTTGACGCTTTCCTAGTTTTTATCATAACATTAGAAGGAGAATCGTGACACAGGCTAATTCAACCTGAAAACATCTGTTTTTTCTCCCCTTCCTAGCGTTTATTATTATAACATAAGTAGGTATAAGCCCTGACACAATTGTAATTAACTTATAAACATGTCAATGGAAATTCACTAAAATGAATTTATGATCCCAGTTCCTAGTACATACTGACAAAATGCTGGTATTGTTAAGACACACTATGCTGGTATGACACTCCTTCACGTTGTTAAGAGAAATTTTAAAACACTTTTGAGACTATTTGCCGGGCATCATCACAGAAATTCTCTCCTCTTGGAAGGTCAGATCAGTGTGGGAGGGATAGAGGACCCGTAGACCACCATCCGCGTCTACCACTCTCACTTGCTGCACCGTCAAAGATGCCATTCCTCCCTCAGTAGTCCTGGAGGATAGGCCATTCTGTAGGACTATCAGGAGGACGGCGTCTGCCACTTCTTTGGCTTTACTTAGGGAGGAGCTGCTGGTCACCTCCAGCAAGACACTAGTTGTGTCTTGGGTTATCTGAAAAAGTAAGAATTCAGCATTAGCTACATTTCAACTACAGGGTGGATTCAAGTAGTATGCACTGTACTCTTATTCTACAAATGTGCGTGTGTGTGTGTGTGTGTGTATACCTAATTATAGCACACAGGGCCTCAGTTTTTCCTTACATTGATGCACAATTTTTGCCGTTATCACTTCTATCTATACCTCTATGCATTTATACCTCTATGAGGAAAACTATGCTTCTTTGTGTTATTTAAACATCTTCCTTTTCCAGCCTTTTTCTCTTTGTAATAGCAAGTTACCATGTTTCCCCATTTCTAGAACAGACATTTACTTGCATTAAATTCCATTAACCATCTTTTACTCTATGCATGAATTTTGCTCAAATCGTTCAGCAATTCTTCACAATCTTTGTGGTTTCTTATCTTCTTCAACTTTGCATCATCAGCAGACTCACAGGACTATAGACTCCATTCAGAAGATAATTTATGTATATCAAGAACATTATTGGTGCTAAGATAGTGTGTGTTTATTCATCGTTATATTTTACAGGGCCTGAGCTACACTCGTACGGTCCCGTCTCCATATCTACATTTATATTTTGCTTCTTTAGTGCTTAGTGTTGGCCGAAGCCACCATCCCGGGAGGCGGGATACAACCCCCGGCTAACACCCGGTATCCATTCACTGCTGGGTGGACAGGGGCTCGGGTTATAAGGAGACCGCCCATCTTTCTCCGCTCCGCCCAGAGATCGAACCCGGAACTTCTCGGTTATGCACCGAGCGTGCTAACCAGTACACTACGGAGTACCTGTGTGTGTATGCGTTTCAACAAATCATAATTTTGTACATAAATCAATAAACTGTTTTGCCTCACATGTTTCAATAATTTCTCTTGTCAGGTGATAGATGGAAGAGATAGTTGGAAGCGTTTTTCTCATAAAATATTATGGGAAAAACTAACGTTAAACAAAAAGAAGAAGAAAGTGATACATGACTTAATTAATTCTACCTTACAGCTTAGCATGCGGGGGAAACATATCCTTGGCAAGTATTACAGCCTGAGTTGTGAGTCCATATGGTTTGGAAGGGTTAACTATGCAGACTTGTTGTAGGGGAAGGGACACAGGAAGCAACAGTCAAGGTTGGAATATCAAGGTAATATGAATGGAAATTTTTCGTAGTTTGTAGATAAGGACAAGATGGTTGAAGTCTCCATTCTAATCAGTCTATGTACGTTGTCCTTGCACATTCCACTTCTATCGCTTCCCATCTCTCTCATATTCCCCCCTACATAATGTTCTGCTTTGTACATAACTAATAACAACACGCCATGTAAGGCACTTATGACTTGATACATGGAATGATTACAGGCACATCTACTTACAGGTGGGACCTTCCAATTAAATTATTGAGCTGGTAAGATGGAAATATCAGGAATGAAAGTGAGTAGCAACTTATGCATTCATACTGCAAAATAGAAGGCATGTAATTTTGAAATAAAAAAATAGCTGTACATGTTAGTTGAGATCAGACAGGAAGGAGGAATTTCACTGAAGTGAGAGGCTGAACATAGTAAGCTGAAGGAGGGAGGCGAGTGCTAGAGGCTTCTGTGTTGCTAAGCCAGCAATGGCTATCATAATGTGGGAACATAAATCACCATAATGTGGGAAAATGCATTTGACGTATGAGACCAATCTAGACATACCTTTGTGCAGTCAGAGTTTGTGATAGGAGGAAGAGAGATTATTTTTCCTTGAGCATCTTCCAAACATGGCCACTGCTGCCAAGATTCCACCATGTGCAGGAACCTGCAAGGAGATATGCGGAAAAATTCCATAGGTCCATATAAGATGCATGATTAATTTGTACGTCCCCTTACAATAATTTGAGATTCAAGGACATGTGGCATCACTTTCAATATGTTTTAATCTTGGGAATAGGATCGTGAATGTCGAAGAAGACACGAGTCCTATCTCTATTATTTCCATCATATGTTGACTCTTTGTTTTAAACATTCTGGTGTGCTGTCACTGAGGTTCTGAGGTAATTGAAGGGCATCTTTCACTTTAATGTTGTTAATGGTTTCAGTCAGCAGGCTCTAGAAGGATGTGTTATTGCAAGATTCTAGCTTTTATGTAATGACATTGCAAACTTTCCTAGTCACTTATTTGGACAAAATCCATATCTTGGGAATTGATAGCATTAAATAATTTATGTTAACGTCAATGGTAATCACTGTTGTATAACCTCACTGCATAATGTGGTTTGCAGTTCCATATATCACTTCAGCCATGAGATGCCTGAATGTAGTATGTCAATAAGATTCCTAAACCATCACGCCTACCTGTGTAGTCCAGCAACATTCCTCTTCTGTTGTTTTCTCTGGGCCTCTGCTTCACGCTGTAAAGTCCTATATAACTCCAATGCTGATACTTCTTTGCTTTTGCCAAGGGGAAGGATGCGCATCTCCCTAGGGCCATGCACAGTGTAGCTGAGAGGTCCTTGAACCTTGGCCAAATCATGGGTTGCTATTGTGGCCCCCATCCGCTTCTCACAGATCCCGTCATGGAGTTTGGTCTGATGGTATTAGGATAATTATATTTCCTGTCTGACCTTAAGTTACTACATTTTTTTTCTCTCACTCAAATACTTCTCTGAAAATAAACAATGACTGCACCGTGTTAATTTTCAAAAGGAATTTACAGTCATTCATGTTTTAGTCAGTTTTGTTGAATTAGACAAGTCTGCACTTCAAGTAAGCTCCCGGTCTCCAGTATCAGGCACACAGCCTCACCTGGCCGCTCTGGGCTGGCGTCCATGATACATGTTTACATTATTTCTTCAAAACTTGGGTCTGCCATAAAATACCTGACAAGAGTGGTTGTGGATTAGAAATGTATCATTGAAAGCTCAAAACCACCAAAATTTAACAAGATAACACAAGTTTTAGTAAAAGTGGGTTAGAAATCTAATAATGAATTAAACTGAATAAGGTATTATCAAATCTTCAGAGGTGGAACATAAAGTAGATGACAATTTTTATCGATCAAGATCTCGTGTGGCTCAGAAGCCCAACTTGAATAGCCTACGTAGTCCATTTACCATGACTGCCATATACATCTTGGTATAATAATTATTTTCTCCCTCCCATTCTACTTCATTGAAAATATGTAACCTTTTTTCATTCAGGAGGGATCTCTGTGCCTGACAACATCATCTATTTCTACAATGGCTTAATTATGTAATGTAAATTTGACTTAAAATTAAACAAATATTTATTATCCAATATTCTACTTGACACTATTTTACTATTGTCGTATCGTGGTGTAGTGGTTAGCGCGCCTAGCTACGAATATGTGGGCCCTGGTTCGAATCCGGGCCAGGGCAGTCAGCGGCCAGCTGAACCAGCTGTTCATCCTTCCTTTTGGGGTTTGTCGATAAATGGGTACCTGGGAAAGTTTCGGGAAGGTAACTGTGGTAACCCGGGTGTCACACTAGCCTGTGTCCTGGGGTAGTGGGTTGTCACCCACTACAGGTTCAAGGGTTAATGCAACGGAGATGAGCACCGAGGCCACGTGCAGCATAGCGTATGCCCCTTTCTTTACTTTATCTGTGAGGTAGGTAGGGGCAGATCTATCTGGATGAGGAATGCAGCGTCCTCAACCTCCCTGAGCTGCTTCTTTCCTTTCTCTCCTCCTGAATAACTCTTCTTTCCATCTTAGAGGCTGGATTTCAGTGGTTTAACATAGCTGAGCACTCGCCTTCCTTACCACTACCAGTCTCACAGCCCCATGTACTTGATGGGCTTTCTCATATTAGCAAGGCAACAATGCTAATATGCAACCTGGTATTATCAATTTTATGGATAATGCTTATCCATAAAATATAGGATGCCAAGAATCTACCATCTTTTATTTTTATTTCAATCTTATGTTTCAGTTTTTTGTTTTTTTCCTTTTATCACATCAACCATCTGCTTTTAATATTTGGATGCATTATCACTATCAGCTCTGCTGGTATGATTGTGTCACATTAAGTACTGTGGCATGGAGAATTTATGAAACGGCGGAATCTGAATTCAATGGTCATTTAGAGGATGCTCCTTCTGGTGCTATTCAGCCACACAATTGATGGGCTGCTCTGAAAATCCCTTTTAGGTGTTGATCCCTTTCTTCTGCCTCCCTAATGTAGGTCTGATGGCTCTGCGGCTTATGACCTAGCTGAAAAATCCAATACATATTTTGTCTTCTGTTTGCGAGGGCAAAATGAATGGTCATGAATGGGATAAATAGTTTTTTTTTTCTTCCAAAGTTGATGTCCCTTCCTCTGGAACTCAAGAGTATTTATTTCCTTGAACTCTCCAGAGGGCTGACTGACTGACATTCTGAACCAATAAGGATGATGATGGTAGTAATAATGACTATAACTACAGTACCCTCCCGAGTTTCGCTCTTGCTTTATTCCCAAGGCATAGCGACTAAACTCGAGGATCGCGAAACTCGGGAAAATTGAAAACTCTGTAAAAATGCTTATTTAGTCCGGTGCGAGGCATAGTACCATATTTTACGGCTTATAAGACTCACGTTTTCCCCCAAAAATACCCTGAAAAGTACTAATGGTCTTCCAGGACGAATGTTGTAGTACTTCCTCAGTACTCAGTACCTCAGTACTTACCTGTTACAAGTATTTCAAATACCATAAGACATTCAAATCAACTACGTAATCTGTCCTCACGGTGGTATGTTTACGTTCCCACTTTTGGGGGCAGATTGCCGCGATTGCCGCCAACAGCACCATCTATTGTCTGCTAGTGTTGATGTAACATTTACCACCAGGCTGTCACACATATCACAAGCTCTTTTCAGTCCTGGAAATTATCACCCATGGCGAATTCATCAAAACGATTTACTAATACTATCACAATATCACATACAAGCTAAAAGTTATACGATACGCCAAAGAAAATGGAAACAGACCAACAGAAAGACACTTTTGGATCACTGCTGGGAGAAGCGGTGGCAGAGTTGTCCACGCCGAGCACATGGCTGGCGGCTGGCCGACAGACCACAGTGGCCGTGCGGTGATGTAAACAAAGGGCATTACCTCCCCTGTAAATGCGGTACACTCAACTTACTAATCTCTTTTTTGAGGGCTGGGAAAGTGATTGATGGTAATCATCTGTCAGACTATGTCCTCCAGATGTTGGACTCCATCTATTCCTCGTTACATTGAAAAATGTAAGGAAATAGGGAATATAGATCCATATAACATACCGCGGCACAAATGGAAGGACATCACGACTCTGCTTGGTGGCGATCCTCCAGGCTTATTATGCCACAGTGATATATACCACTACCTTGTGAGCTTGAAAAGTATATTCAATCACTCTACCCATGTCTACAATTCTTAAAGACTAGTCAATACGCACTGCAGTTTAATACACAGCTTAAGCACTGCAAACGTAGTAATAGTAATGAGCTGTAGCTACTACTGTGTGCGTGAGAGGAACGGTGACTGTGGTGTGCGGGAGCGGAGGCCGTCGAGAGAACCTCGCCCAGTCGCTTACACAATCAGTGAGTACTGAGGGTGACGCGCTTGCTTATACCCCGATTGATGATGATATTTATTTAGTTAAAGCTAATTTATGCATGGTGCTAATTCATTTATCAGAAAACTAAATATATCAATGGAAAGCTAATCCAATTTTGCTTCTACTAATGCACCCCATTAACTCTTATAAAAATCCTGCTTGCGCCACCACGGGCAAGGGCCAACCATTACAGCCCTCGAGTACAGGGCCTACCATCCCACCCCTGGAGGTCACTGCCAAACGGCGCTATAGGGGGAAAAAAAAAAAAAAAAAAAAAAAAAAAGTGTACAAAGCAGAGCGAAACTCGGGAAGATAATGCGGGAGTCAGGATGGTAAGAATTTAGGACTCAGCGCGAAACTCGCATAGCGTGAAACTCGGGAGGGTACTGTAGGCTTGTTATAGCTATCCATTACACATGTCATAATTGAAAGCATAGGTTAGAAATTCGTTGAACTCACGTTGAACTACGGTAAACGGAAAAGTAAAAAGCCACAGCCTGTAGAATAAAAGAATAAAAGTCATAATACAGAGTGCCTAGCAAGACCTCACCTGGAGGGTGATGAACCGCTTGAAGAGGTCATTGCTGAGGTCCAGGTGATGGAGGACACAACATACCATATAAGGTCGCACCTCCTTTACCGCTGCTGTCACCACCACACTTGGCACTCCTTCCATCTCGGCCAACCCTAACACTTTCATCTCCTTGCAAAGCACATCCACCTGCAGGAAAGTGTAGGGTAGGACATCTTATGGAGTATCTAAAGAGATACATT
This sequence comes from Chionoecetes opilio, assembly GCA_016584305.1. Taxonomy (NCBI): domain Eukaryota; kingdom Metazoa; phylum Arthropoda; class Malacostraca; order Decapoda; family Majidae; genus Chionoecetes; species Chionoecetes opilio. Next base: position 37,399 of record JACEEZ010015501.1, on the reverse strand, counting down.
AGCCACTAATTGTGTGCGTGTAGTTTGACACGTGTACACAACATCGTACACATGAAAGCAAGCACTATCTGGTGAGAGGAACTTCCACTACATCAGCTTAAGTGAATTCATCCACATCACCCACATTGTGTTTCAGGAACTAGTCGTACAATATTACATTGTGATATTCTGTCATCTTCCCTGTTAAGCTTGGAAGAAATTCTGTGATACAGTAACACTGACCCCTAGTGGTGATCAGATAAGGTTAACAATTATTTGTAATTTCTGATACTTTGATATTCAAGCAGAGACATCTGTGAAACAATTTATCATTTGCTTGTTATTAGTAATTTTATGAGGGGCTAGATTCCATATTTACATAAGAAATGAGAAAGTTCCCATACCTCTTCTTCCTCTCTGGATTTATTTTTCTTTCCTTTGCCCTTCTTGCCTTTGCCCTCCTGGCCTGAGGACCTTGGACAGTGCTGACGGATGTAATCCAGCACCTGGCGGGGCAGACTGCGCTCAGCCTCCACCAACTTCTTGAATCTCCGATCACTTAGAGGGTTGCCCTTGAGGCTCAGATCTGAGGACAGCCAGTCATATACTCTTCCTGTATATTTTAATAAACATTTCAATTAAAACCAGACATTCCTACTTTCTAAGAGTAAGAAAGTTCCTCACTTAGTTATTCTCATTAAATTTCAGTAAACCCTCTCTAATTCAAACTAATTGGGGGGAGACCTGGGTTGAATTAGCCGAAAGTCCGAATTATCCGATGGTTACATCTAGCCTCTCCACACAATAAGAACTCCATCAAACGTGCCAAAACTGCAGATTGTATTACCATAAATGGCGGCGTACAAGTCAACTCTTTGAGTCTGAAAAAATCTCTCCATAACTAGGAGTCGACTTATACTGCAAGGATAAAATGCGAACCTTTACCACCGCGTGGCAAACAAGTGGATCACGCTGGGGAGCCGCGGCGGCGCATGGGAGAGGTCGGACTCGCACTAGTAAGGCCCGGATAATTCCAACTTCTGTTCGAATCATGGAAAGTTGTTGAAAAATTTGAACTGGCCTGAAACGTCGAATTATCCGAAGTTCGAATTTGAGAGGGTTTACTGTTCTCTAACAACAGGACATTTTTGATTATTGGATTCTCTCATCACTTTCTTCACAAACCTGGCCTTTCGGTTATCTTCAGCATTCCATAATGTTGGAGCGATTATCCTCACATGCCTTGCTGCGTCCTGCTCTCTCCACTCCACTAGATCTGGCCAGCATTTCCAAACATTTAACTAAACTAACCACACAGTATGGCCTCTATTATAGAAAAACCCAAAGTCAATGATTTAGTCCCACCACACGAGTAACTTAATTAAATTACTTACATTAACTTAATTAAATGACATTTGCGGAAGTAGCTGCGACAAATTTAAGTTGATCAGAAAAGTCAAATTAGTCTACATGTAGTTTATGGAAAAAAAAAAGTTAAAAATTTTGTTTGCGCTTTTTAATTTCAACGTTATTTCTCCAAAAGACTTATCCGAAACTGCGGCAAATAGAAATAACAAGAATCACATCGCAAGATCAACCGCAAGAAAGTAATTGAATCGCAGGTCATGGAAAAAAAATTGTGTTGCTCTTTCTTAAATTTTAGCAATATTTCCACCAGGGCCTGACTAACCTTTGAGCTTGAGGCAGTCGGCAAGTTCCCCCGGCACGGCCTTGATGTCGTTGTGCGCTGCATCCAACAACTTAAGAGAGGGAAGGTCCACGACCCCCACAGGTACTTGTCCCACCTTGTTGTTGGCGAGTCTCACCTCAGACAAGTGTGCCAGGGCGGGATAGCAGACGTCAGGGAACTCTGTCAGCTGATTATGACTGACATCAACGATTAGCAGATTAACACATCCCTCGAGGCTAGGAAAGGTGCTCAGCTGATTCCCTGTCACATTAAGGGTCGTAAGGGCATTGAGCTGGCCTAGACCGAAAGGCAGGCTGGTCAGACTGTTACCCGACACATCCAAGAACTTTAACTTTTCCAGATTGACTGTAACATCTGGCAGGGCATCTAACTTGTTATTCTGTAGCACTAGGTTGATCAGGTTGGTGAGACGAGCCAGGTCAGGGGTTAGGGTGGTCAGGGAGGAGTTGGTCACCTTTAGTAGGTTGAGCTGGGTGAGGTCATATACCGAAGGATCTAATTGTCCCTTTGCCTTCTCTATCAGCTCATTCACGTCCTGGCCACACAGCACCAGCTCGTACCGCTTCTCCTGCTTCGCCTGCGCCACATCAGGCCACATCCTGCTGTCACTACACAGGCTATTGCTTCCTCGGTCTCCTGTAAAAAGGAGTCCTGTTCCTGCTCCTTCCACGTGTGTTTATCCGCCGCTGCAGCTGAGGCCTGAGTCCTGACCGCTGGATCCTGGCTTCGGCACAGTCACGCAGGACTGGTAATACTCGCATGAAGTTTTTCTTATTAGGCTAATAGTTGCAAGAATGTTATCCTATTGAGCTTTATTAATGTGTGCTGCATTTTTAGGACAAATTATCTCATCTTCTCTCTCTCTCTCTCTCATATGACGTGCGTCATATGACGTCAATCAGACAGTAGATATGTATGCCACTACAGTATCTACGTACAGTAAATCTACAGTATATTGTTGCAGTAATTCTAATTTACAGAAATAGGGTAATGATACAATTTTGTAACAAGATGCACTTTTGTTTGTCCATCAATGTAACAGTGAATGTGATTGTTACGTACAAACACGTATTCAAAAACACTGATAGATACCCAAACTTATACCAATATTGAGACTGATATTTTAGTAAGCATTCATACTTAACTAGGTAGCTACTTGATTTTTTGATATTGATCGTAAGAGTGGGTTAGGTAGCAGTTTATACAAGTTTATTTATAACCAAAATATATCCGTCAGGGGAAAATAAGATCCACCTTCGGATAAGATTGGACTTACAAGATTATATTCTTTTGTGGTAACGATATATGTTACGTACGTATATGTTATGTGTGGCCATAAAGTTACTATTGCCATGTTTTATCTGTATTAGCTACGTGTTAATTACTTAATAGTTACAATTATAGTTATTACTTGCAGTGGTTGGGCATCTCCATTCATGGCATCCACGGGTTTGGTGGTCACACTGTCAAGGACCACAACCAATGCAATGATATATGAAGGTTAGTGTTACTTAAGAAAAGTATTAGTATTTGAACTACAGCTTCTTTTAGTCTATCAATGATTCCTTTAAAGCTTTGTGCAGTGATATAGTGACTCACTGCTATGATGGGGACTTACTAGACTCGGTTTAATTAATGTGTGATTTAATGTGTGACCCAAACCACAAGCACGTCATAAGTAAGTAAGCGGGTACGTAAGCCCTGCTCATAGGATTGGAACACAGTGATGCAACACTACAAAATCTCTCAACACGTTCTTCGATCACTGTTCTTGTACTTCAATGCTAAGATGACTTGTTCAAATGTTGAGAGGGTTTATTCAAGTGATCGTTACCAAGTGTAATGATTATAAACAGAACCATTAGACCCACAAACATTTCAGGATCTGTCTTGGTCCGGTGTAACTTTTTTTTATTTTTATTTCTTTTCTTACTGGAGGTTCACTTGAGGGCTGTTATTCACCCATGGTCTTGTCCACGCGAGTCTGACTTGCGATCGCCAGTTTCACCCTCCTGGTGCGAGCTTGGAGGTCATTATTACCGATCTTTGGGTAATGCTGGGACCTCACACACCTATTACACATCACCACACACACACACACCTACACACATGCACACGTATACACACACACACACGTACACCACACATCGCCTAAACCTGTTGCCAGAGTTCTAGACGATTTCTTACGTACTATTAATTACGATTACAGGAACTATACCACGTGAAGGTCTCACGGCCTCTTGTAGCTTCCTAATTTTCTTATACTATTCCTATGTTCTTAATTACGGGCCTTCATTCACCTCGATCTGGTGATTCGTATTCATAAACCAAAATTCATCGTAGTCATAAACTTGACCGCTACCTAAAGAGAATAAGACAAGAGAAATATCTTGAAAAAGATAATAACGCTCAACTAGCTATCACTTTTAACGAGAGATGCCTCAGAGAAAATCTCCAGCCCTTATAGCTTATATGCCGCCCGTCGGAGCAGGCTGGAGGACCAACAAACTCCACTTGCCGCCCGTGTTTGCCAGCTTATGGTAATTTTCCCTACCAAATATATGTTTATCAGTATAAAAGATATACTGTTGTCTTCGGAAATGTTTGTTCTATAATATTATCAAATAAAAAACCGTAAAACATACTAAAGAAAGGCCATTATGAGACTCAAGAAATATGCATGAACTTGATATTCACCAGCACCAGCTCCCATTTAATATTTTACGAGAAAACTTTTTACATGGAGAATATCAATAGAAGCGGAATTTCATTAGCTTTCTATTGATATATATCGTTTTCTGATAAATAAATTAGAACCATGTATAAATTAGCGTTAACTAAATAAATAACCTCATCAATCTGGAAAATTACCCGATTTCATGATATTATTTATTTAGTTAACGCTAATTTATGCATGGTTCTAATTCATTTATCAGAAAACGAGATATATCAATGGAAAGCTAATGAAATTCCGCTTCTATTGATATTCTCCATGTAAAATGTTTTTTCGCAAAATATTAAATGGCGAAGAGTTTAAGTGAATATTAAGTTCATGCATATTTCTTGAGAGTCTCATAATGGCATTTCTTTAGTGTGTTTTACGGTTTTTTATTTGATAATATTATAGAACAAGCATTTCCGAAGATAACAGTATATCTTTTATACTGATAAACATATATTTGGTAAGGGAAAATTACCATAAGCTGGCAAACACGGGCGGCAAGTGGAGTTTGTTGGTCCTCCAGCTCGCTCCGAAGGGCGGCATTTGGCTTGAAGCCGCGTCTGTCGCAGCCACAACAAGGGGTGTGACGTCACGTGCAAGGCATCTATATACTTTAATATATATATTGGCCCCCCCTGTTCAATTTTCTGGGAACGCCAATGGATGTAGTCTACCGTATATAACAGTAAAGTCGCCAGGACAACTTTTTTTTCTGTTTACAGACGTGTGGTGGCGTTAATACTTACATTTCTACATCCATGATTTCAGGAAAGTTAGAAGGGCCTATCTGGAGAGTGTGTGTCATTTTGTGTCTTCATCTGTGTCATAGTATGGCTATAAATGAACAAATGACAAAAATATCTACAAAGTGGCTACCAACAATAAAGTCGCCATCTAGTAATTATTTACTGAGTGTCCTCCCGCCGTCGTCGTCGCCCGAAAAAAAAATGCGTAGGGAAATTTGAAACCAAGGATAGTATCCTTGTTTGAAACCGTGTATACTTGCAGATACAAAGCCTAAAACAACGCTGAAACAGAGTAGATTATACAGTCATGATATAAACTACTATGTATGATATAAACTACTGTGTATCATCTTCAGTGGCACAGACACATCAGTAGTGATGCTATCATTCGTAATATTTGACGGCTGGTGACATTAGCGCAGGTTGCGACTTTAGTGTTATTTACGGTAGCCTATCTTAATGAAAAATAAACTATATAAAGGTTTACTTAATTCCATCAATCAATTTTCGAGCATAAAGTTTCATTATTATATACTTATAATTAATAATATCACGTTAATTCGTATTTTTTTTCAAATGAATTATATCCTAAAAAAACGTCCCGTGTTGCATGAAGGGAATGTGAGCGGCGGTGCAAGTGGCAGGACGCGCACAGGTGAGTGTCTACAAAGTGGCTAATAACTATTGCTGTAGCCATGTAGGATAGGCCTAGTGAGAGTTGAGAGTAGGCCTATGACTCGGTGGGCGTGATGTTATAGGCGGGGGCGTGGAATGTGCAGCAGTGAGGCGTTAAAACAGGAATTTAATGATGGGCCTAAATCGGTGACGAGGGCAGCGTAGGTCGCCCAATAATTCAACACTACCAGCCTCATTATTGCCTCCTCGCGGCGCCCTTTGACCTGCTGGGTGCGGGGAGGGTTCAGGGGCGTGGCGGGGTGGGTGACGCGCGCCAGGGAGGGCAGATGACGGGGATGTGGCGGGATTAAGGTGGCGGTGGTGTGCCCGGCGGGAGGGTCAATGTGGCGGCGGGGAGGTGGTGGTGGTGGTGGGTCGCGCCGCTAAGAACACTGACATATTTGACGTGGATAAGTATTTGGATTTTGAGTCACTATTATTACTTGTCAGGGTTTATAGAACTGTCGCCGATGGAAATTCTCGCCGAAACAACAAAATAGAACTCGTCGACGTGGAAATTTTAACCTAACCTGGACAATGGCACCTAATCTAACCTAAGTGAGCAAGCTAACGATAGTATTTCATCCCTGAATGCAGAAACACGGGTAACACTTGATTAAATGTATATATTGGGTCCTGTAATATCAAGAATTGGAACACTCGACGACGGCGGCGAGAGTTCCGATTGGCGACAGTTCCAGGTACCGGGCAAACTAGACAAGATCCAAACATCAGCAAGAATAACATTTTAAGGTAGAGGAATAATGAATATTCAGTACGTATATAATTTGATTATCTTCGATAATTACAGATACTTTACAAATATATATATATACATATATATATATATATATATATATATATATATATATATATATATATATATATATATATATATATATACGTATATATATATATATATATATTATATATATATATATATATATAATATATATATATATATATATATATGTATATATATATATATATATATATATATATATATATAATATATATATATATATATATATATATATATATTTAGGTTTTAGAAGGTAGTGTGAAGTAGGTATAGTGTTATGTAGGGCAGATAATGTTAAGTAACAGGAACTAGCACGCTAAGAGGTGTCACGGCCTCTTGTAGCCACAGTCTATAATTATATTAGACTGTGTTTGTAGCCTCCTTATTTTCTGATGTTCGTATGTTCTACCTTAAGCACGTCCACACTAGGCATTACGATGCGCATTATAATGCGCATTACGTGATGCGGGAAGTGATGCAGAACGGGGTGTGTCCACACAAGGCATTACGATGCGCGCATTACTTCCCGCAGCACATGATGCGGGCGGGAGTTTACTGCTGAATCATCATAACATTGGCTGACTTGTACCAGAGAGAGCCAGATAATGATAATATAAGCCTCTCATACAAAGAAAGATCCTTGTAATAATAATTATGATCCTTAAGTAGTAAGGATTCCTTTCTTTACAAGGAAAAATCCTTGTAAATAATAGTAATAAGCCTTTGATAGTAAAACAGAGACGGCAGGCACGACAGCTGACGGCTACTGATGCGCGCATTACGTTATAGAAATGCCCCGCGCTAGATTTGCCTCCCGCTTTACTTTTCCGCATCACTCAACACGAAAATCGAGTTCCCGCATTATAATGCGCATTATAATGCGCATCGTAATGTCTAGTGTGGACGCACCTTTACGTAAGAGAAAATGAGTCTTGGAAAAGGGCAAACTAATATATAATATGTATTTTTGTTACGCCTGAGCCTATAGCCGCGGCCCCGGGATATCGCGCCTGTAGGCTATTTGTTTCTTTCTCATCTTCCTTGAGGGCTGATGGGGTAGGCAGCAAGGAACATGGGGAATAGTAAGTTGCAACCTGAAGTGTAAATGTGCGGTAGCCCGCACGCTATATTGCCAATGTCCTGGTAGGCCGCACACCAGGGGCGTATTTAGGATCTTGAAACATTGGGGCCTTAGCCCAGCCAAGAGATCGATCTTTAAATTTTTACATGATAATTTTCAATGTATTTATGAATATAATGAATATAAGATGTGAGACACTGCTCTACCAAAAGGCTCCGGTAATTTGCTTAGGATAACTTTCGAAACATGAAATTAAAATTAAATTAAGATAATCTGAGTTGGGGTTCAACTTCGTTATTATTTTTATTTTCACCAGTAGGAGTAAAACCCTAAGAAAAAGAGAGCTTTGGCGTGATGAAGCAGTCCTGTAGATTGTATATTCCCAATGCTTTGTTCAATACTGAAATCTGACCAACCTCGGTCTTATAACCATTTTTTTTATATTTGTACATCACAAAGGACTGGGCAAGGACACACAAAAATGCAATTGGAAAAGAATGCACTTCTGTTAACTCTGTGTCTTGTCCATCTGATATTCTCTTCTTCACCTTTCCAAAAGGTGTTTTGGTCTGTCATGCGCTCCTCATCTCTGTTCTCTCCACCTCTCTCATGTCCTGCTCATAAAAAGGATGCCATCAGCATACGCTAAGTAACATCTAACCAAATATCTTGTTTTTTTACTATAATTTTATGTTGGCCCCAGTCAGAGCTTATCTTATTTTTGTGAGAGAAAAAAAAAAAAATATAATATAAAAAATAAAAAAAGGTATTTGAGATCCGGGGCTATTCATAAAACATTCGGGGCCACAGCCCCCAATGCCCAGGCCTAACTACGCCCCTGCCGCACACTATAGTGTAAATGTGCGGTAGACCGCGTCACCGCACGCTATAGTAGCACCCATTTTTTGTTATGGTGAATGTGTATAAATGTTTAGAATGTTGCATTAAGTGTGTGTCTTTGTTTCAGAGTGTAGCCGCCGAAGCTTAGTGAGCTGTGAGCTGTTGTGTTAGCGCGGGCACGTCGTCTTCACAGGGCGGGGCACCACTGGCCCTCACTCCGGGCCAGTGGTGCGCCGCCCCCGGGCCGCGAATTTTTTTTCCCCCAATGAGTTTGCAAAGGTTGGAGGCCCTCTACGCATGGCTGTAGCTCCGAAACTAACCACAGGATTTTCTTGAAAATAACCTCATTGTGATTCCCACACTAATGTTACCACTGGTCGCGTAAATCTTAACCTAACCCAACCTAACCTTACCCGAAAGTTTGCGAACCTGTTTGGGAAAAAAAAATTCGCCCCCGGGCCTCCACCTGCGGGGGTCCAGTGGCTCCGGCAGAGGGGTGTTGGGGGGACTGTCGGACGGAAGGTTATTCTCAAGAATGCCCGAAACCCCACTTTCCTCACCGCCACCACTCTGCTCGGGGACACTGGACTCCTGCCGTACAAATATTTTTTTACAACAAGCTAACGTGCTTGAGGCAATCCGTAGCTCGCACTGAAGCGCCTGCCTCGCCGTCTCTTCAGTGTGGTGAGTATTGTCCTCCACGTGGGAAGTGTAGGCATGTATTCTGCAAAGGTTGTCACACATCTCTGTTTCTCTAAGGCCAGCAGTGCTTGAATCATGTCTTCACTGTACATTTGCAGGACTCAAAGTTACATTTAGTCCTTTCAGATTAAATGGAGAAAGGGTTTTTGTAAAGTTTTTTTTAAAGTTCTATCCATGTTTTAAAAGTGACTGGTGCCAGGGTGTGAAGCTTGTGTGGCGGGGTAACCAAGGAGGCAACCCAATGTGGTGCCAGGGTGTGAAGCTTGTGTGGCAGGGTAACCAAGGAGGCACCCCAATGTGGTGCCAGGGTGTGAAGCTTGTGTGGCGGGGTAACCAAGGAGGCACCCCAATGTGGTGCCAGGGTGTGAAGCTTGTGTGGCGGGGTAACCAAGGAGGCACCCCAATGTGGTGCCAGGGTGTGAAGCTTGTGTGGCGGGGTAATCAAGGAGGCACCCCAATGTGGTGCCAGGGTGTGAAGCTTGTGTGGCGGGGTAACCAAGGAGGCACCCCAATGTGGTGCCAGGGTGTGAAGCTTGTGTGGCGGGGTAACCAAGGAGGCACCCCAATGTGGTGCCAGGGTGTGAAGCTTGTGTGGAGGGGTAATCAAGGAGGCACCCAGAATATCAATCTTTGACTGGGTTTTCAAAAGTGTTAAATGATGGGGAACTCATGCATTTGCCAGAATAGTTTTGCCCGGCCAATTGTTTCTTATGCCTATTAATTGACGAACAGAGTCAAATATGAAAAAGAGGCCTTTATTTCAGTTCAGGGTGAGGATGAACAAGTGAGAGCCTTGGCGGACTAGTAAAGAATGACAGAACTTTCTTATGGATTGCATTATTATCTGTTATAACAGCTATTACTTTTCACCCTATCTCTCTAAACCAATGATGACCTGTTTTGTAATGTCAAAGTTTCAGCATCAATACACTTTATAGGCGTCACATGCACAACATGCTTGAGTTTTGTGCAGACACTGACTACTCAGCATGAAAGCAGCTCTTGTTGTAGCCTTTAACCGCTTGAGGCCCAGAACGTATATTTCCATTATAATTTGGCCACCAGTAGACGATTTATAGTGAATATAAGCAATATTTTATAGATATGACCTGTTGAGTGTCCTTGTCGACTAACTAATTTGGTATATTCAGTTACTTTTCGTAATTATATGGCTCGACTACATACAATTTTTTATTAGCCAGCAACATTCCCACCTTTATAATGAAACAATGGCTTAATTAAGGGAATCTCATCAACCAGTAAAGTCAGCCTCATGTCTTTGTATAATAACCTAAATTTTAATGTCTATACATCAGAAAATTACTGTCATGCTGTTCAACTACAGGATTTATTCAAGTTGATAAAAGTTAGTCTTCTTATGGTAGAATAGCTGGGTTAGGTAAGATTTTTACCATCTCATAACAGTCTGTAGCCTCTTTAGGAGCCTTGATACAGCAGTGAGGAAGATAACAAGGATACTAAACAGGTTAAATCTATAAAATATTTTTAATATTCACTAAAAAGCGTCTAATGGTACCCAAATTACAATGAAAATTACGTTCTGGGCCTCAAGGGGTTAAATAGGAAATGACCAAGTGCAACACAACCATCATCACACTGGGATGTTTGGTTGTTTGCTGTTAAATCTCAAGCTTTCATGTGTTGTCAAACAGATGTTCTAAGACATTGGTGTCACTCACATGTGTAGGAATCTTGTTGTGATCTGTAACACATGTATTTTTAAGCAATTCCTTCATCCATTCCAAGACATTCCTATCCAGTCCTTTATACTCAAATGATCACAACCACGTCTTGTAGGAAACTGTCAAACACTTTCTACAAAACGAATCAAGCTCCGTCCACCCATCCCTCTCTTCCTTGTATGTCCCCCGTGAGTCATTCTATTAAGGAGAGGCCTTGCAGAGTCAAGACACAGCAACTCCCACCTGGGAATCTGAATGGTCTGTCTAACTTGAACTCCAGATACTACTTACATCTGTGTCTTAACTATTGTCTCACATAACTACCCTACCACACTGGTTAGAGAGACTGATCTGTAATTGAGTGGGTGCTCCTCGTCCCCCCCCCCCCCCTTGCATGTATTGGGCAAGGTAATTAAGTGTGACAATAATTTCAGGTAAGTTTTGCAAGCCGTCGCGGGACAGCCAGACATCGCAGGAGCTCCAGCGGCGTACAAGAATGCAATATGTAAAGTACCCATAGCAGTGTTTTCCTTGTGTTAGGATGTCCGCCCCCTTACCACTCAGGAACCCAGGAACTAATCCACTTGGCTGAAGTCTGTTTTGCAGCTTCTCTCCTCTAGCACTTCCTGACAAGTCTGGGCGAGTGCACAAATGTTGGGCTCCAGTAATGACTTCACTGCACATACCTCCTGCCAGCACAGCAAATATACAGTGTGAGTAAGATCTTTACTTAGAATCATGTGATGTAATAATTATGATGTTTATTATATGATAAGTGTTGGTATAAGCCATGTAGTGATAAGTACCTTTGGTTGCAGGGATATATAACTACAATGATATATATATATATATATATATATATATATATATATATATATATATATATATATATATATATATATAAACATTCAAAATACATACGTGATTTATATGCAGCTTAAAAATACGTCGAATATCATCCTAATACATCTAAAATATACGTATTTGATTTACTATATATTATTTTAGATTAGGGTGAGTTGGGGATGATTCGTACGATTTTTTTTCAAAAATTTGTAAAAGAAAAAATAGTCAAAACTGGAAATCTTTTTTATGCATGACAAAATATAACCCTTTGACTACAATGTGTATGAGTTACAACTCTGGGAATATTTTACAAGTAGTTGAAACATTAGCCTAAAAAAAGTTTCTAAAACTGTAAAGGATCGTCCACAGGTGTGGATGATCCATACAGACATAGATATCAAAAAGTAAAAAAATCATAAAATTATAAATGAAGGCAAACTTCCTTAATAGCAACATATTTCATTGACTGGACCTTAAATATGATTTTATTTCATTAATAATGATCCTGTATAAGGTAGGATGATGAAGTTCAAAGTGAAAGGAAAAATAATTAAATTTACATTTAGAAGTGCCAGGATTTTTTTTTTTTCATAAATAATTGCCATAACTTTAAGGATTTATTTATCCTGCATACTGTATTATGTTATTGGATTACTCCTGTACCTTTCCAGGAGAGAAGCATAACTTAACAGTCATTTAATGCAAAAAATGTAAATTTGTGGTAACTAAGCAAGGAATAAAAAATAAAAATCTTAAAATCATATTTAGGATCCAGTTAATGAAATATGTTGCTATTGAGGAAGTTTGCCTTCATTTAAAATTTTATATGATTTATTAATTTCTTGATATCTATGTCCGTATGGATCATCCACACCTGTGGACGATCCGTACAAGTTGAGATTTTTTTTTAGGCCTATGTTTGACCTACTTGTAAAATGTTTAGTTTGCAGTGCCAAATTAAACTAAAAGAGCATTATCCATTATAGGTATCCATTATAGGTATACCCAGTGGTGGGCGCCGTTAATCAAAAAGTTAACTTCGTTAACCGTTAATCGGTTATCCAAAAAATTAACTTCGATAACCGTTAATCAGTTAATTCTTTAAAAATGTATGTTAGTTATCGATAAACCGTTAACGTAAATTTTTATTCTAGAAAAAAAACAAAAAATCTGTTTTTGCTCTAAAACCACCTAAAAACACCTTTGAAAAGTGCCAAAACTATAAAATCTGCCTTTACTGGTTTTTTTAAGGGGTTTAGAACCCAAAAACTAGGTTTTTTTTTGCTTTAGAGTTAAAAAGCAGATTTTATAGTTTTAACTTTTAAAAAAACCTAAAAAAGGCTGATTTCATAGTTTTGGCCCTGTTTTAGTTTTTTAAAGGCTTTTAAAGCCAGAAAGGGGTGAAAAAAACCTTAAATGAAACACAATATTAGTATTAAAAAAATATTTTTTTGATAAAGTGGCCGAAATAAATAAAAATAGAAGTGAAGTGAGTCCTCTTTCTACTGGCACTTCCTTTTATATATAGCGCTGCGTTGCGTGCTATGGTGCAATATCTTATTTGTTTATTAAAGAAACTTTATATGATCTATTAATAGAAAATAATTGCTTAAATATCGAATACATAAAATATAATTTTGAACTCACAATTCGAAGTTTAATTGAAAAGTTATTTATAATAATAAGTGGCGTTATATCGGGGTTGAAAGAATGACGCGTACAATATTAAATATGCTAAGACTCTATATCTGTATTGAAAATCTGAAAATAGAAACTTTTAAAAGTTTACCGGTTTTTATGAAATTTTTGGGTTAGCGGACTTGAGTTAACGGAAGTTAAATGTAATGGAAGTTAATTAGTCCGATAATGATTTCCAAAGTTAACTTAAGTTAAATTGTTAACGAAAATGTTAACATCGTTAATTAACGATTAACGGATTAACGGTTTGGTGCCCACCTTTGGGTATACCCATATATGTATCTGCACATACAGATACGATAAGCAAAAATTGTTTGTTTATATTGTGGACATTCCGTACATTCAAAATCCCACTGTACGGATCATCCATACGACGCCATTATTATGTAAACAACCACTCTGGGGCGGCATTTTGGAACACTACTAAGACCATCTTAGGGGACTAAGACCATCTTAGCGCTAGGTGGACATTTTCGGAAGCAAAGTTCGCTCCGCCCAAGACAGTGCAGCGAGTGTAAACTAAGGCAGGGTTGGGGTCGTCTTAGCCCGCAATTTTCTCCGTCACCATAACAACAATGGTTATATTATTGGTTATATATTATATATTTTAGACTGTATATAGTATATTAGGCTGTATAATACACTATGTATATATATATAGGTGTGGGCTATATATATACTATATATATAGGGGTGGGCTGGGCGGAATAGATATGATTTGCGACAGAAACGGTTAGCAGATTAATTCTAAACATATCAAAACACACCAGAAAAAAAGTGTCGTTATTCACGATAATATCACATACTGGCTATGATATGTGTGTGGAGGATGAAAAGGGGGAAGGAAGAGGAGGGAGAAGAAATAATAAAAGAAAAAAAGGAGACAGAGACAGAGACAGAGAGAGAGAGAGAGAGAGAGCGAGAGCGAGAGCGAGAGCGAGAGCGAGAGCGAGAGCGAGAGGAGAGAGAGAGAGAGAGAGAGAGAGAGAGAGAGAGAGAGAGAGAGAGAGAGAGAGAGAGAGAGAGAGAGACTCCCTCGGCGTGTACACTGCACTGACTAGCAGAAATACATATCTGGCAACTAAGGAGAAGGAAGAGGAGGGAGAAGAAATAATAGAAGAAAAAAAAGGAGAGAGAGGAGAGAGAGGGGAGAGAGAGAGAGAGAGAGAGAGAGAGAGAGAGAGAGAGAGAGAGAGAGAGAGAGAGAGAGAGAGAGAGAGAGAGAAGGGAAAGAGAGAGAGAGAGAGAGAGAGAGAAGGGAAAGAGAGAGAGAGAGAGAGAGAGAGAGAGAAGGGGAAAGAGAGAGAGAGAGAGAGAGAGAGAGAGAAGAAAGAGAGAGAAGAAGAGAGAAGAAGAGAGAGGAGAAGAGAGAGAAGGAGAGAGAGAGGAGAGAGAGAGAGAGAGAGAGGGGAGAGAGAGAGAGAGAGAGAGAGAGAGAGAGAGAGAGAGAGAGAGAGAGAGAGAGAGAGAGAGAAGAGAGAGAGAGAGAGAGAGAGAGAGAGAGAGAAGAGAGAGAGAGAGGAGAGATGAGAGAGAGAGAGAGAGAGAGAGAGAGAGAGAGAGAGAGAGAGAGAGAGAGAGAGAGAGACTCGCGTGGTATACGTATTCCCGCCAAATACAGACTTGTGTCGCCGCGCTGATTGGTTAGGTGGCACTAAGAAGGGTTGGCCTTCTGTCCCCTTACACGAGGCTAAGATGACGCCCGAAAATGCTTTCTTAGTAATCTTCTTGGCCCGGTATAACTAAGTCGGTCTTAGGACGCTAAGAGGGTGTAGTTTAGAGCCCCTTCCAAAATGCCGCCCCTGGTCATCCTGTGACACATCACATATGAGTTCACTTTCATCACTTCATTTCATCACATCTATACACATCTTAGTATTCTGTGCATTACCAGCACACTGTTGGTGTATTCATGGACAACAGAAATAATTAATTGGTGGCGAAATATTACATTGAAAATGTAAAAAACGAAAAAACTCACCTCAAAATTCAGCCACGGGGGGCTCATTAAGACCCCCCTTAGTCAGCTGTGCACACCCGTTTTCTCTAATACCTGTTAGAGGGAGACCATTCTAAACCTATAAATGTGGCCATGTCCATATGTTACGTCCACATGTACGGTTCTTCCCCAACTCACCCTATACGTAGAGCATGAATACTACTTTAGGACTTTAGGTATCCTGGCTCAAGACCAAGGTCCAGGTGTTTGGAGGCTTACTAGATAAAACAGTACAGTCTGTTTATGCGTGCGACGAGGACATTGAGATCTTGGAAAGTTTTACATACCTTGGTAGTGCAGTCCAGAATAACGGCGGGTCACGCCAAGAAGTCTTACGGCAGATTGGCATAGCCCACGGTGTTATGGACTCGCTCAGCACGAGTATTTGGCGTTGTCGGTACCTGCGCAGGAGGACAAAGATGCGGATCTTCAAGTCGCTTGTGATCCTAAATTGTCTTACTCTATGGATGTAAGACATGGACATTAAATAGCGACTTGAAGAGGCGAATCGATGTCTGGTAATAAGTGTCTTTGCAAAATAATGGTGTATTGCTGGGATGATTAAGAGTCAAATCAGCGATTGCACCGTGAGACTGAATCGAGGCCTATTTACCTGCATAGTCAGTCAGCGCCAACTTCGGCTATATGAGCAGTTTGCGCGTTACCCTGAAACCGACCCTTCCCCCCGGGTTGAAAGAGAAAAACCGGCGGGGAAGAGAAAGGGAGGCCCCCAAAGGCTGTGGCGGGGAATTTGATGTTTCTTCCCGAAGGAGTGGCTTTGTATCCCCCCAATGATTGTTTAAAAAATACTACAAATGATAATTATTTTATTATATAATATATTATAATTATAAAAAATATATAAAAAATTATATATATTAAATTAATAAAATAATTATAATTAAAATATATAAATATATAAATATATTAAATAAAATTTAAATAATATAAATATATAATATAATATATATATAATAATTATATAAATTATAATATATAATAATTTTAAAAAATATTTATATATATTTTAAATTATATATAATATATATTATATATATATATATATTAATAAAATTAAATATAATATTTTAAAATTAATAATAATATTATATATATATATAATATATAATAATATATATATATATTATATATATATATATAATATATATAATATTTTATCTATATATATATAAAATTAATATAAATATATTATATATTATATATATATATATAAATATAAATTATTATATATAAATATATATATATATAATAATATAATTATATAATATATTATATATATTAAAATAATATATATTATAAAATTTTTATAATATATAAAAAATTATATTATAATATATATAATATAAAAATAATATAATATTATATATTAAAAAAATTTATATATATATATATATATATATAATATTATATAAATATATATATATATAAATATAAAATAAATAAAATTTTAAATAAATTTTAATAATATATAATATAAAAAATATATTTAATATATATATATAAATATTATATAATATAATTTATAAAAATTATATATTATATTATATATATTATATTATATATATATATATATATATTTTATATATATATTATATATATAATATATAATATATATATATATATATATATATATACTAAAATGCGTCGGGCGCCCGAGTTTCTGCTGAACAAAAACGGAAAAATTGTTGAAGAGGTTTGATTCGTTTATAAAATATCTTGGCATCTTTTCATTGGTCCTACGGGCTCCAGGTGGTAAAGGATGACTATTATTTTAAAAATTGCATTTCCCATTCCAACCAATTATAAAGAGGGACATAATCATTTTTACTTAGAAATACCCATTTTAATGTAGCTATTTTTATTACATTGTCTGAGAATGCAACTGTTTTTGCCCCTAACGTTACAAAATTTAAAAAAATGAAATATTTTTTCGTGGGGCTGGGCTGCTGCTCATACGTCGGATATGAGTAAATTACTCAAAAAAATAACAAAAAAAAATAAAAATAAATATACAACAGATTGACATGGAGCACGAAGCGGAGTTCATCCCACTATCACCACGGGCAACGACCGGTGTGATATTTTTCCGTGATGAAGAGGCGAGGGTGGGGAAAGAGGGCCTGCGGGGTAGAAAGAAGGCCTTGCATGGGGACAGAGTCGGGGCCCAAAAAGTTCTCGCCAGCCTCTTCATCCTCCCCCGGGGCTTTGTTTTCCCCTCCGCCAGTCTCTTTCTCTCTGACGATGTTGATTTTGAATTTTTTAAGGCGTTCGGTCCATTTTTTGAGCATCCCAGAAATCAGAAAATTTATATATAGATTACACTTTTTAGTTTAAATAAACCATTTTAAGGGGAAAATTGTCGGGGATTTTGGTCGTTACATTTTCCCCCCCCCCCTCAAAATGGAGGGCACTTGACATGTTTGTCGAAAACTGGTAACCCAACAACCCATCCTGCTTTTTTAAATATAAAACATGTCAGGATTCAGATACAAATGCCATATTTTGTTTTTTAAAAATATTTAAAAGCGATGCCGCTTGAGTTTATCTAAATTGGGCACCAAATTGGCTGTCTGGCCCTCTTTGGGAGTAGATTATCCTCGGCACTTTTGGATGTCTTAAGGCCTTGGTTTCAGGATTCCCGCTTCATACTGTGTAAGAAAAGGGGGAAAAAAAGGGCAAAATAAAAGAAGGGAGACTACGCTACTGGGGCGGGGCCCTGGGTGCCTCGCGTCGCTTTGCTTGAGTCTGTGCCTATGGTGGGTGATTTTTGGGTTTTGGTGTTGGGAGTTGTTTAGTTTTAAGGATTAAAATACACTTTTAAGTATGGTGAGGGTATTTTTACGCCCGTCTGGGGAGAGGGGGCGAAAACGGGGGGTAAAGCTCCTCTAGCGGCCCCCAACCCCGCTACGTTTTATCGATCGGTCGCTGAGCGGCTGCAAACAAACCCCAGCACCCCTACCTGTAGGGTGTCGGGTTGGGCAATCCCCAGTATTTATGTACTTACGTTTACTTTAAAAGGGGGCAGTGCCCGTGGGTCGGAGATACGGGGGGCTTGCTTTCCCCAGGCCGGAAAAAAGCCCGGGCTTTTGCGGGGGGCACCCCCTGCCCCCCCCGAGGTCCCTGGCTTGTACAGGTCCCCCGGGGCACCCCGGGATGGCCCGCCCTGTCATGCCTTCCCATAATTAACATACCATCGCCGCGTAGCCTCCTTGTAACCTGTTACCCAAGGTTTTTAAAAAGCCTGCTGTGGTTTTCCGCAATGCCCGGGATCCTTGGGAGGGCCCGAAGAGAACCCACAGGGGGGGGGTGTGTTGCGGACGTCGTGGCACCGTAAGTTTCCCCCCCCCTGGGGAAAAAAACTGGGGATTTGTATAACCCCGCCCCGTGTGTCTCGCAATGCCCCGGGGGCCCGGGGGGCCCAAACGAGAAAAAACCCGGGGAGGGCTTTCAGGACGCGTGGGACCCTAGATTTCCCTGCCCCGTAGAGCAAAGCGGGGGGGGGCGGGCGTCGGTTTGGGGCGCGGCGGAGGGAAAACAAAACTACCCGAGCACGCGTGCCGCCCCAGGACCGTGAAGGGTACACGTTATTCGCTCGCTGCACTAAAAAAATAGTCTCGTAAGAGATCACCGCGACCAGGGTGCACACACTCGTGTCTAGATAATTCGTCCCCTGTCTGGTCCAGAAGCTCGCCCAGGTCGTAGTCGCTGGGGCTGCGGGCGGGACTGGGAGAGGTTATTCAAATTTGAAGTTAATCAGCTGAGGTGTATGTGACAACCCTTCCCCGCCTTCAAACGAGGGACGGGGCCCTCAGCTGAGGGAAACATTCACAGGGGGTCCTTGCTCTCCCCTCGTGGCTTATAAGGGTTGTTTTAGTTGGCGGTCTTCCCCGCCCCCCTCCCCTTGGGCTCCCTCACAAAGGTTTTCCCCCTTTCCCTCTTCCTTCTTCATTCCCTATTTTTCCTTTCTCCTTCCTTTTCCTTTGGACCCTCACAGTATTTATTTTAGTTCTTTTTTGCTTTTGATATCGGTGCCTTGTTGTAGGAATAAACTTCAGAATAAGAAGGTATCGAAAACCCCCGAAGGAAATAAAGGTGAGAACCGTTACCCCGGGACCGGGACTATCTGAATCCGGGTTACCCAAGACCACAGTTACCTCCCCCGGTTCCCCCGGTACCCCTTTTTTCGCCAACTTTGAAAGAAAGGGGAAAGTGGATGGGCTGTCGCCGGGGCTGTCCTACCGGATTCGAACCAGGGCCCCCTGTTCGTAGTAGGCGCGCTAGCCCTACACCACTGAGGGGGTATTTTTAGGCCTTGTAATAATTTTTTATCCTCGTACAATGAAATAGAACATTGCCTGCGTCCTGGTGCAGCAACTTTACTCAAGATTTTAACTTTTTATAAGTACTGAAAAACCTGATATTTGGAACAGCAACAGCAGAGGCGAACCCGCACAGAGGGCGTCGGGGCTTATCTCGCTACACAGAGGGGTAAAAATAGGGTGAAGTACTTTTCCCCTCACCTCAAAACGTGGGACGTAACTACTTTTTAAATTTTCCCGAAAAACCACCCCATGGGAAAAAAAAATAGTGGGCGAAGATGGTTTTATCGGGGGTTGTGAGGAGAGGGAAAACCATAGCCCGGGATGATGTTGTTTTGTTTACGTAGAGGGGGTCAACGTCCCTCTTTTTTAAAATGCTCGAAAATCTTCAGCTCCGTGAGTCGCTCATACAAATTGCTTTGTGTTACAAGAGATAAAACTCAATTTTGAACGGTATTTTATTGTCAAATTTTTTGATATGTTATCAGAAAACGTGACCACCATTATAACAAGTTTTTTGGGGTATTATTATTGGATTATGAAAACCAATACTTTGTAAAATGACTTAGGTGTTATCCATTCCCATAAATTTCCCGTCGAAACTGTTTAAATCGTATGACACGAACTGGGATGCTCGTTTCGCACTGTCAGTGTTACCAAGTCCAAAAAATAGTTTTAAATTTTTTCTAAAATCACTCCCTAATCTATCGTGGACTTCATAGGTGTAGTTGTCTTTGGGCACTTAATTCATTTTGGTTTTTTTTGACAGCAAAATGTTCTGTGTGATGGTGCTAGTTTGAACATCATATTACCTTATTGCCTTAACGTAATTTCCTTGTTATATCTCTCCTTGCATCTCAAATAGAAAAAAAGAAGAGCCTTAAGTTCTAAGCTCTCAGCAACCAGTTCAATGCGAATCCCCCTCAAAACACCTCAAGTACTGTATTTGGGTGCGAAAATCCCAAAGGGATTTAAAAAACTTTCTTTTTTATATCATATTCTGAAGCGGTGATAGTGTTACAGATAAACTTACTTCAGTGACTGACTCCGTAACCTACTTCAAAAAAGGAAAAACCATCCCTTTATGATGGCTTCCAGAGCTCAGAACCCCACTCGAAAGCTGTCACGAAACATCAGCATGTTGCTGGCACTGTTACTCTGACAGTAATTGTCACCTTTGGGAATAGATGCATTTTATGGATTTTTTTAATTTCGGCATAAAGTATAAAATTTTCGAAAAGTGTGTGTGTGTGTGTGTGTTGTTGGGGATACAAACCCGGTTCCAAGGGGACAAGATCACGAATTTTTCCCCCCGGGCGGGATCTGGGCACAGCGACTTGCGGTGAGGTTTCGCGGGAAACCGTTTCCCCCAAATGAAGGCAAAGAGCAACCCGGCCGTCAAAAGAGCGTGGGGGTCCTTTCGGCGCTCGCCGGGGGGAATTTGCCTCGTCAAGAAGTCCCGACAAAAGTGCCTCACCGCCACCCACGTCCCCGGACCCCCGCCCTCGAGGGGGTCATGAAACACACAAACACCATGTAGTTTTACCCAGTTTTCCTAATTTCTACTTAAAGCAAAAGGCATGACTTCATCTAATTTTAATCTGTAGAACCTGATTCAATGAAGCACGTGGCTCTTAACCCTTTTAAGGTCAAACTAAATCGGCCCCAAAGTTTTTTCTTTAAAAATGTGGTCGGGTTGGGCAAGTGTAAAAGTTTTTATAAAAAATATTCTTTTCCTCGTGGGTTTCTTTAAAAGATGCTGCGCGTAATAATTAGGCCATTCTTTCACAGGTTGAAGGTTTTTTACGAACAAACGGAGAGTTTGTCAAACGGAATAAGACTTAATTTTCCCGATATTTTTTGGACGGGTTTCCTCAAGGCCTGATAGTGTCCCAACTATTTTTCCCTTGTCCAAAATTTTTGGGTCGATTATTTTAAAGCATTTCAAAAGAACCAGAGCAAAGGAAAAATTTTCACATTATTTTCCAAAAAAAGGAACTAATATCCGGTATTAAATATAAATAAAAAAAAAAAAAAATTTCCCCATAATGTTTCATGTCGACATGGGAGTTTATACCCAACACAACTAAATTTCCAAACCATAGCGTGAGTCAGTTTGTATTGGCACGGAAAAAACTTTTCACTTAGAGTTTGCGGGAAAAACCCAGTGATTAACCTTTAGGCCGGCAAAAAAGGGGCCAGGTTGGAAAAAAAATGTTAACAAAGCAATTTCCCCTGAAATGGGTTCTTTGGAGGAAATTTCAAAACCCCAAAAAAGTCCACTCGAACCCACCCGGCAAATACTCTTTTTCACTAAAAAAATCCTAAGCCCGCCCCGGGGAAGGTAAAATATTGAAATAGGCATAACTTTGCGGGGGAAAATAAACATAAAACACAAAAAAAGTTTCTAACCCTACAAATTTTGAGGTGCTCTTCATTTAAAGTTATTTTGGAAAGATTGGAGGATGTGTTTTCTTTTGAAACCCCTCAAAAAAATCAAAATTTTTCCCAAAAAATTACCCTAAAAGAGCAAAATTAATTGTCTAACAACCGGCTATAATCTTTTTTAAATATGTATTTTTGTATTTGTATTTTTGTGTATGCTATAGTATTTAAATATTTGTTTTATTTCCAAATTGAATTTAACCTTTAAATTTTTTTTATAGTCCCTTTTTATCATCACGTTTTTTCCCCCCTCATTTTCTTCATATCCACAGGGGGACCGTTAAAAAGGTAATGCCCTTGCATTGACCAAAGCTGGAGTGCAATGGACCCCATTTTTGGGCCCCATGTACATTTTTCTTGTTTGCAATTCCCCACAATTTTGCATGCTTTAAATCTTAAGTAGGCGATCAGGCCGACGGTTGAGCATTTTGACGGGATATAACCAGAAAAAAAGTCGTCCAAACCCCATTCTTCTGCAGGAAGATCATTCCCAAAAACCATCCCCGAACTGGGTATGCGCGAGATATGGAAAAGTCTGCATCAGATTTTGGGGGAAGCTTCTCTGGCGCCCCAAATATGCTGGCAGTACCCCTTTTTTTGAAACTTGTCCACTTTGCCAAGTAAAAGGGCTCAGAGATGTTGTGCGCCCATAGTGATCAAAAAGGCATTTTCTCCGCTCTTTCTATTTCGCTTTAGATAAAAATGGGACATGAATTTGAACTACCAAACCGCTCTAGTTTGCATTTTTTCTTGAGTACTGACACTTTGCCATCCCATAATCTAGACGTAGGTCACACCCACTAAAAGCGTGCAGAAAGAGCGGGGGCCCAGAGAGTAATGGGTAAAGTTCTTTGAAAAAGTTGTGACACACACTGTTTTTTTTTGGGATGTCACCATTATAAGTTTTTGTCAGAAAATATTGCTGATGCGTTAGCAGCTGGAAATTTAATCCAGAATCCCTGCACAACAGCTGTTGGCCCTTCCCTTTTTTTGCGTGAAGACATCTGAAAATATTTTGTATCAGCTCACCTTTGCATTTCAACGGGATATCCGCTTTGGGTCATTTGCTCTGCAAGTAGTTTTGATAATGCTTGCTTTTGTTAGGATTGGCAAGAAGTCTTTTTGGTCATGGTTACTGCACTTCTGGGGGGAAACCCAACACTGTAGCCCCTAAAAATTTCCCCCCATCCTGGACGATGTGTTTACCCTTTGTGCTAGTCCCTGATACCCATCAAAACAACCCAAAAGCATACAATGATTTGCTTGATTGTGGCGTACTTTTCACAGATTCCGAGTAGCTAAATTTTTTAGGCCATGGAATTTATAAGCGGGCTACCACCATCAATGATATACTGCAACTCTTCCAGGACTTTGCAAAATCTCTCTGGAACAATTTGGGGAGATGGTGAAATTTTCGTTTTTTCCCCCATCCTCATGCACACATGGTTGTAAAAGAGAGATGGGGGGAAAGAGACTCTCATATCGGAAGAAAATCTGGAAGTGGTATGTCCCCATTAAAACCTGTAAAAAGAAGACGCTGTAGAGAGGGCTGTAAACCCCATCTCAATTTTTGGGCACCAGAAGATGTTTTACATGAGTAGATAGGGTCTTAACTTATTCTTCTGGAAAAATTTGATTTGCGCAGATTGTCCGCCCAGGGAAATCAAGGATCTTTTTTTTCCAACCTTTTGGGCCTATATGCTTTTCAAGAATCATTTGCCCCCAAACCAGTTATGATTAAAATTTCTTTGATGGTTTGTTAATACCCCACGCTCAAGGAACATTTGGGAAAATCTTTGTATATCACTCATGCACGACGTATCCTGGCTGCTGCTAATTCCGATGTCCACGGGGGGTGTACCATAGATAAACCAGATCGCGAAAATGGACTGGCTTATATTGGCACACACGGTCTTGAGAGCAGGAAAGAAGTCGATGCTGTCACTGAACCCCCCCTTTGGGTTTTAAGCCGCCGTTGATTTTGATGCTGGCCATCAGAACTTGCTCTAGAAGAGGTCTGTAAAAATTCCTGACCACGCCCGTCACTTTTTCTCTGGAAAAAGGGGCCATTCAAAAATGCCCTTTTTACATCTGGAGGGTTTTTCCCAGGTAAATCTTCTTGGGATGAACAAACCCAAAAAGACTTCGTTAGTTTTGTGACCGGCAGCAGCAAGAAAAGGGGTCATTTCACGCAGAAGACTGCAAATACAAGGGCCCGCAACCTATACAGCGAACGAATGAAGGACCCAAATGGATACCTATTTTGGTATTGTTCCCCAATCTTTCAGTGCCATAAACTTTTCAGTGAGCAGCCAATCTCAAGGCTGTGGATGTTCTCAATGCATCCCTAGTGCATCATCCAGATCTGCTTCCCCTCTTGAACGTCTTTGACAAGCTGAGAATATCAGAAAGCATTCACTTGAGGGATGTCCCCCAACCCGTGACTGTGGCGAGTTCCAGGTAACATCGCACCAGGTGAGGGGGAAAAAACCAGACTGATTGGTTAAAAAACGTTTTTAGAAATCCCGCCTGAGTAGAGCCTTTGACTCTGTGGTTTTGGGGGTTTTTTTGGAGGTGTAGATTGGGCAAATTTCCAGTTTTACCGGGGCTATCTGATGTTTGAGAGGCTCCCGGGTGGGCGATTATGGGATTTCTCGGTTCGTTGGGCTGCTGGGGTGTTTGGAGGTTGAAGGGTGGTTTTCCCCGCTTTTCCCCCCGGCAGGGTGTCGACGTAAGGGGGGTCCGTACCTTTCAAATCCGGAAAAGGCAGGTGAAGGGCTTTTTGATGTAGTTTTTATATTTAAGCACTGCAATGGAAGATACCTCGCACTGCACGGGGGACTGCCCTTTTTCCACTCAACTCTTGTCAAAATGAACCCTCGGCTAACCTGTGCCAGCATTTCCTTCAAACCGAACCCTCCATGATAACTCCAATGGCTCCAAGCATGCTCTTCTTTTGGGAATCCGCCAAGTAACAGGACAATCTTTCGCAAACGACTTGATGGGGTTGATCCTCGATAACCTCAGGTATCCAGTATAATTGCTGATGAAGGGGATGATGGGGGTATAATTTTGCTTTTCAGCTAAGTCGCTCATGTACTCCGCGTTGACCGAACACATGTTGGGGGGATTTTGGGGCATTCAATCATTGATAAGAAAGGGGGTTGTGACTCTTCCCTGGGTTGGGGGGGGCCTTTGCGTATGCGGGATTGCATGTATCCAGCCACAAAGGGGCCCAGGGTTTAGAGAGATGCATCGATACCTGCCACTTATTCTAAAAATTGAGGCCCCGTCATTTCCTGGGTAATGGGCGAATATTTCATATTGATACTCTTCAATGGCTATTTGGGGGGTTTTTGAAATACGTTGAAGTTTGGGGCCCCAAAATTTTTTATGTCTCAATGGCACCTGGGTTCCTGGGAATTGGGCTGGAAGTTGAACGAGCTGGTTTATTTCCCATCTGACCCTCAGTGAAGGGCATTTTCACCCCATGCTTTGCGTTGTGATCAAACATTTTCGGAAGAAGTGCAGCAAAGCATAGCAGTAGACTTTTTAATGTCTACCCTTGGGTGAGAGCAGCGTTTTTTTTTGTAGAGGGGGTGATTCTGAAAAATGAAAGGGAGAAACCCAAAGCTGAAGAGTAAGTTTATCAAGTTTCCCATGTCCTATTTCTGGTCCAAAGTTTCACACAGACCAAATTGCAGGGACAAGGAATGCTCTTGGGCAAGTGGAGCCATTTGGGTTGGGCCAATAGATGCACATCGAAGGTTGCCTTTTGCTCTTGATGATTGTCTGTAAAGTAGAGACAGGGGGGGGGTCAAAGTGGGATATTGTTTCGAACGTTTTATATCAGAGGCGTCTGGAATAAAAGGGTTTTGTTTTTTTGGGATTCTTTATTTCATTCCCGATATGGTGCCACAACTTTTTATCAACGAAAACCATGTCATCGGGGGTCCTTCGTTTTGAGTGTGCATCCTGAATTACGCTTCACATTAGTGTGGTGTGCAATCTGGTTTTCTTTTTCGGTTAAATTTCGAACTCTGTTCCCTAAAGTGCATGAGTTGCCTTTGCAAGACTTTTTTGGGTAAACCCTCTCCACTGGGGGCATGGCTTTTCCATGATTTCATAGGTTCATCAGATGACATTTTTATCATCGTTTTTTTTTCCAGTTCAATAAGGATGAAAGTCGATCTCTTAATTTATCGTGGGGACCAGAAGGGGCGTCCCCGTTTCCCAGGTGGTGCTCCATCCTTGTTTGTAGGGTAGCAGTCAAATGTAAGATTTCGGGAGCATGTAAATTGGAAACATCTGCGGTGGTAAAGGCCCCCTCTGGCTGGTTTCATTAACTGCAAAAAATCGATGTGCAAATGACACCCAAAGTCTGGGGGTTTCGCCGGGGGGGGGGGGGCGTTATTTTCATCTTTGCAAGATTTCTCTGACACAGTGGGGGGGGCATACATGTTCTATTCAACATTGGGGGGTACTTTCTGGGCCCTTTTCCCGATCAACATGCATCCCCAGAGATAGCAGTCAGTGTGAAAGAAATTTTTTTTTTGTATCGCATCAAGTTTTGTTTTAGGTAGGACCAGTTTCATCGAATGTTGGCGTTTTACCGTCTGCTCATATCGTCTGCTGTTTGTGTGACTTTTGCGACATGATGTGTGGACATATTGCTTTCCATTTTCATCAAATTTATATATTGGGATGGGGTTCGTTGGATATAGTTCATTGTGTCTATGGGTGAATTTATTAATGGAAGTGAGGCCTTTGCGTCCAACGCTGGAATATTCATCGTTCTTAAATAAAATAGTGTCTCTACAAATTAAACACGCCGCATCTGTCTTGGGGGATGCCATCACAATCTCAGATCTGGAAATAAAAGAAAAAAAGTATTACTAAATGCGTTGCATACACGTATATACATTTCTCAATCGTACTGGTGTAATAGTCGCACAGATATGTTCAGAGGATCATATAATTTTCACATTTTCCTTCAATATTATACCAAAAATGAAGTTGGTTTTGACATTTGAGCATGAATGCCACCTTATATGACCTTGAAAATATTTCCAAGTGAAAGAGCACCTCAAAATTAGTAGGATTAGACACTTTATTTGTGTTTCTATGTTGATTTTCAGCAAAGTTATGCTATTTCAATATTTTACCTTCCGCGGCGGCGGGCATCTAGGATCTTCAGTGAAAACGAGTATTTGCCATGGGTGGATTCGAGTAGACTTTTTTGTGTGAATAGACATACCTCCAAAGATCCCATTTCAGGTGAAATTGCTTTGTTAACATTTTTGTCCAACCTCGGCACTTTTTTTGGTGCTTATTTCCTGGCCTATATGCTGTTATACCTCTCTAATCTTTGGTTACTTGACGGGGGAGGGGTAGCTAACAAAGGTGTTTTAACGGCCTGGACAGACGTAAGGTGGGCGGGGGGCCAATGAGGGGGCCAGGGTTTTTGTCTTTCAGTCTAATGTTTCGGAACGAAAGCAAAAATGGCTGACTGAGTGTATGTTTGGGGGAAGACTGGCAGGCAACGGATATGACTGACGGGATTGTTGGTTCTAGAATGCATGTGTTGTGCCAATCCCATAAGACTAGGAAGCAAGGCTGATTAACAACTGCATGCATATAGACGTTAAAGACAATGACTAAAGTGGACCGATTGGTGCCAATAGTGGATGGCGGGGTGGGCTCTGCAATTACTTGATAGGGCATCTGGCAAATCTGAAGCTAGTGATTGGAAGACAAAGTTGTCTACTAAACTCCTCAAAAATTTGTTATTGGATTGCACTGATGGTTTAAAGGGTGTTTGTTCTGTGGTATCACCTGTCGAGGCAACTACTAGGCCATGACGTGACGTACGGGAAGCCTCTTCTTTGATGATGACTATAGAATTACATGTATTGTGTATAGAATTATAGACTATATAGAAGCATGATATTAAAAATATCATTCTCATCCTATAAACGTTAATACATATATATAGTTTATAGATAAAGTTGAAGGGGTATATCTATATTTTATAATGGTTATATAAAAACTATTGTAAAGAAAATGTACAAATCCTATGTTATTATTGGTATATAGTCTAAGATGCTGTTCGTATCTTTAGTATTCTAGTTATGTCTATATATAATAATAATAAGATAATAATCTTTCTTCTCATATATATATATATATACTATATATATATACATTATATATATATATATATATATATATATCTATATATATATATATATATATATATATATATAATATATATATTATATATATTATATTCTCTCTCTCTCTCTCTCTCTCTCTCTCTCTCTCTCTCCTCTCTCTCTCTCTCTCTCTCTCTCTCTCTCTCTCTCTCTCTCTCTCTCTCTCTCTTTTCTCTCTCTCCTTCTTCTCTCTCTCTCTCTCTTCTCTCTCTTCATCTCTCTCTCTCTCTCTCTCTCCCCTCTCTCTCTCTCTCTCTCTCTCTCTCTCTCTCTCTCTCTCTCTCTCTATATATATATATATATATATATAATGAAAACCAAACTTACATCGAAATTGATTTCATAAGGAAGAGGATTCATGGTGAAATTCAGGATTTTGGCCATAAAGGTGAGGATCACGTAGTCCCTCCCGTCAAAACTTGAAATGTGGGAACCGTCATCCTCCGGACCAGTAACCTTCATCCAGTAGGGTGGCAGAGAAAACCATGGAATATTGATGCCCATCCCGTGGAAGCTGTCGGGGGAAGCAGCCTTTATCAGTCAATGATGCACACATGTGTAAGCCTTATAGTACAAGCCAGCTAGAGTCTTTTATTTAAGTTTGCCAAAATGCACTATAGAGGCCACGCCCCCTTGTACCCGATTGACTGAATACAACGTGTCCGTGGTTTTCAACAGTATGGTGTTGCAGTCGATTAACAAAGCACTGCAAATATGTACACCATGTTAGATCGGAGATCCTACTTGATATATTTCTCCGGGAAGAGAGAGTAACGCTTGGCTGTGGCAAAGCTTCGCGTCGGGCTCCAAGCTGCCAGCTGCACCACTTGAGCTCCACGTGGGCTGTAGGGCAGGTGGGCATGGACCAGCCATCTGTAGAGAGAGACTATTATGTAACACAACAAGTGTTTATGGCGGTAACGTAAGAGATTTGAAAGGTTCATCAAGGGATTTCGCTGTAACATGCAGGGTTAACATGCATGGAAGTGATATTGCGTGTGTTGATGAATTCATATAAATGTAGATCTATAAAGATACAAGGAAATAATAAACATAAATGTTAGATAGATACACTGAACATAAATGATGTAATATTCCATATACATCAGTTACCTATTTCCATAAGAATCATCTTTTTTAGTGATGAACATGGTATTCATCATAGAGAAGATCCAACACTCCTGCAGCAGATGCTGAACCCTCGGCAGGGGCAGTTTGGTGACCACCAGCAGTCTTGTGTCCCACGCCACAAGTTTGTCCGATGCCTCGGCGAAGGCAACAAGAAAGTCGGGGTCGTCGCTCATCACAACTTGCAGGACGCACCATGACGATACTCGCAGCTGTGGACACGCTAGCCACTTGTACTCCAGATATCAGATATATCTTAGCATTAGCTCTTATTGTGACTGATTGCTATATAATCAGAAGGGAGGAATACTGGTGGTGACTCACCTGGCTGGCCTGAGTCACTGCCTGGTGGAGGTGTGATTTAAGCACGCCGTCGCCCTCTGCGTTGGCTGCCACCTCGAACACGGCTGCCCCGCCAGCCAGGCCGCCGCGAGGGCTCCAAAACCTGACACAAAAACAGATGGGCATTACGATGACGCAACACTAGAGATGCTCTGACTTAAAAGACCTCATGTACTTTATTACTATGATCACAGAGACGGTGCCCTCTGGCAAGTATCTGTAAGGTCATGGATTACTTCATGTCACACAACGTTCATCACATCAAGACCACTGATGTACTCTCTACAAGGAAGACAATAACAATAGTTTGCATCTCCAATGTTTATTTATGCCATTCGGCGAGGCAGTCCATATCCACAAGAATATCAAAATGTAAAAAAAAGACTTTTTGGGCTGCGTTAGAGGCACCTTGCGCGGCAAGGCGTGTGTCAGGGCGTCTATGATGAGGATCAGGGAACACTGGGACGCCGAGGACTTCACTAGCGTTTGGTGCAGCCTTCCTCCATCTCAACCACATCCTTATCACCAACATCTGCCGACGCAGACACAAACATAGCAATGCATACATACAAATGTGTGGTATTATTTATATATATATATGTGTATATATGGTTATATATGTGTATAATGTGTATGTGTATATATATATGTGTGTATATATTTGGATATATATATATATGTGTATATATTTATATATATATGTAAATATAAAATATATATATATTATATGTATAATATATATATATTATGTGTATATATGGTAATATATTATGTGTATATCTATATTTTTTTTTAAAAAAAAATTTTTTTTAATGAAATTTTTTTATTTATATAAAATAAATTAAGATTAATAAAAAATTTTTTTTTTTAAAAAAAAATTTTTTTTTTTTTTTTTTTTTTTTTAAAAAAAATTTTTTGGGTTTGTGGGGGGAAAAAAAAGAAAAAAACCCAATTAAAAACCCAAAAATGAACAAATATCCCCTTCACCAATTTTAAAAATATAATTAAAAAATTTTTCTTTTAAAAAAAATTTTTGCTCCTTTAAAAAAATTTTTAAAATTAAATTCCCCCTTTTTTATTAAAATCCCCCAAAAAAACAAAAAAAATAAATTACTACAAATTTGTTATTTAAATTTATTTATATATTAAAAATTTTATATTTTTTTATTTTTTTATTATAATAATTAATTTAAAAAATATATTTTTTAATTTTAATTTATATTAATATATAAAAAAAAAAATTAAAAATTAATGTTTAAATTAATTTTATTAAATTAAATAAATTAAATTCTATTTTATTTTATTAACTTTATAAATTTAAAAATATAATGTAATAAAATTTTATTATATATATATATATATATGTTTTATATTTTTTATATATGTTATATAGTGATGGTATTATTTTATATTTTTTATATATAGATTATATATGGATATTGTATATATATATATTTTAATATTTAAGATTTTTTATAAATATTTAAAATTTTTATATAAAATTTTTATATATTATTATTTTTATTTATATATTTAATATTATATTTTTAATTTTATATTATATATTATATATATAAAAATTATTATTTTATATTTATATATAAATATTATATATAATATATTTTTATAAATTTTTGGGTTTATATAATATATTATATTAATATATTTATTTAATATATTTGGATATATATATAATTATTAATTTTTATATTTATATTATAAATATATATTTTTTTATATATTATATAGTTATTATATAATATAATTTATATTTTATAATATTATAAAAATTATATTTATTTTTTTTAAAATTTATATATATTATAAAATTTTTTATATATATATATATATATACATTATATATATAAAAATAATTATTTTATAATACCATATATATATATTTTATTAATATTATTATATTAAAATATAAATAGATAATATATAATATATATAAAAATATATATAAAATATATATTATATATTAAATATATATTTTAAAACATTTTTATATATATAATTATATATAATTTAAATATATATTAATTTTAATAATATATAATATATAATAATATAAAATATTATTATTATATATTATATATATAAATAAAATAAAAATATATATATATATAATATATAAATTTAATATTTATATATTTTTTAAATATATATTTTTAAAAATAAAAATTTTTATTATTTATAATATTTATTTATATAATATTGTAAAATAAAATATATTATATTTATATATTTTTTAAAAAAAAATTTTTATATATAAATATATTTTTAAATAATTTTTATTATATATATTATATTGTTATATATTTAAATGTGAAATTTTTAGTTTTATTTAATTGTATAATATTATATATTGTTTATAATTTTTTATATAATAATATTTTATATTATATTATTTTTAAAAAATTAATATATATGTGTTAAATAAATTATATTTATTAAGATTATTTTTTATATATATTTAATAATATAATATTATAATATATATTATTTTTATAATTTTTAATAATATATATATAATATATATAATATTTAAAATTATATATCTATATATTTATATATATATATTATATATATAAATTTATATTATATTATATATTGTTTTATATTATTTATATATATATATATTTATATAATATATATTTATATTATATATATATATTTATAACTTTATATTTTTAATATATTTATAATTATTATTTAATTTATATATTATATTTTTTTTATATATTTTTTATATATTATATATTTTAATATTTACATATATATATATTTTCTGATATATAATATATATTTTATTTTTAAATATTTTTAAATAATATATAATATATTGTAATATAATATATTTAATAATATTATAATATAATAAATATACTTATATATATAATATATATATATATATATTATAATATTATATATAAATATTTTATTAATATTTTTAAATATCTAATATACATATATATATAAATATTAACTTTATATATAATATATAAAACATTATAATATATATTTTATATACATAACATTTTATATTTTTAAATATATAATATATATATATATATATTATATATATATATATATATATATTTATATTAAAATATATAATATATATATCTATATATAATATAAAATATTATTTATATATATATATATATATATATATATGTATATAATATATTTTATACATATATATAATATAATATAAAATATATATATATATAATTAAATATATATCTATAATATATTTTTAATTATGTTATATATAAAATTATATATAATTTAATTATATGTTATATATTTTATGTATTGTTATATAAATTTAATTGTATATAATATATATATATTTATTATTATATATTATTATATATATATATATAATTATATGTTTATATATATATATATATTTGTTTAATATTTTATTATATTATATGGTAATATTTATTATGTGTATATATATTTATATATATTTAAAATTTATAGTTATATATTATATATTTATATATATTTTTAAATTTTAAAATATATTAATATATATTTATTATATTTATAGTATTTTTTATATATGTGTATTGTGTATATATATTTATATATATATATATATATATTTTTATATATATATATATATATATATTTTATATATATATGTATATATATATATTTTTAATGTATAATTTATATATAATATTTTTATATTTATATATATATGAAAATTTAAATAATATATTAATCTAGAAATATATATATTATTTTAATATAAAATTATATTAATATATTATATATATATAATTTAATAATAAATATATTTTATAATTATGTTTTATATATATGTTATATATATATTATAATTTTAATATTAAAATTATATAATATTTTTTTAGTATATATATTTTTTTTTGTATATTATATATATATATGTTGTATGTATGTATGTATATTGTATATTATTTATTAGTATGATTTATGTATGTATGAATATATATATATATAATATAATTATATATATATATATATATTTATATTATTTATATATATTATATATTTATAATATATATATATATATATATTATATTTAATTTAAAATTATATGTAAGTATATAGGGGAGGGAGATTTTTCTCTGAGCAGATCTCGTTAAAAGTGATAGCTATTCAGCGTTTATTTCTTCTTAAATATTTTTTCTCTTTGTCTTAAGGTCTTTTCCGTTTGTAATCACTTTATGACTTCGCCGTAGCTTTTTATGTTTGCTGTATCCGTTTTCGGTCTAAAAACCCCCTTTTTAGCGAGTGGAAATGGTTTTTTCCCAGGGTTAGGGCAGATTAAGATGCGAGGTGAAGCGCTATTTTTGCGGGTTTCCCGCCCCGCACCTATTTGCGGGAAACACTCTTAAGACGGAAAAATCTTTAAAAGTAAAACGCTGAATAGCCATCACTTTTAACGGATATATAATGTGTATATTATATATTAATGTGTATTATATATGTTTTATATATAGTGTATTATATTAATTTTTTTGGATTATTTTAAAAAAAAGTGTTAATGTTATAATAGTTAATTTTTATATGATATTTAAATATAATATATATTTAATATTATATAAAATGTATATATATTTTTATATGGTTTTATATATATATTTTATATGTTTTAATATTTTATAGGGGATATATATTATTTATAAAATTTATATATATTTTTATTATATATTTGTTTTTTTTTTTATTAATTTATGTATTTAAAATATATATATTATTTTTATTATTTTATATGTTTATTTTGTTAATATATATATATATATTAAATTTATTTAATTTATTTATTTTTATTTTTTTTTTTTAATTTTGTATATTATTAATATTTTTATTTTTTTATGTGTTATATTATTATATATTTTAATGGTTTTATTTTTATAAATATTTATAAATATATATAATTTTTATTTATAATTATATATATATATTATATAATTTTTATTTAATTATAATATTAAAATTTTATATATATTTATATATATATATTTTTATATAATATATTAAATTTATATATTATAAAATATATTATATAAAATTAATATATATATATATATAATATATATAATTATATATATATATAAATATAATATTTTAATATAATATATATAATATATATTATATTATATATATATATAAATATATTATAAAATATAAAATATATATATAAATATAAAATATAAAATATTATATATAAATATAATTTATATTTATAAATAAAATTATATAAATATATATATATAAATATATATAAAAAAATATAATTTATAAATTTAAATATATATTTTATATAAAAATATATATTTTAAATTAAAAATAATATTTAATATATCTTTTTATATTATTTTAATATAATATTTTATATAATATATATATATATAAATAAAATTTTATAATTTAAATATATTATAAAAATATATTTTAAAATAAAAATTTATATATATAAATTATATATATAAATATATATATTTATATATATATATATTAATAATATAATATTATATATATATATAATTCTTATTTATTATATATTATATATATTTATTATTATATATATATATTATTTTTAATTATTATATATATATATATATATGGGCTATTTTTGGGGGCCCCTCACGTTTGTGGCGCAGGCAGGATTTTTTAGTGACGCAGAATTAAGGCTCACCGCCCCCCTGTGTCCCGGGATGCACTCGCAATCGAGTAAGTTAAGGGGCAGCTGTGGGTGGTTCTTACCCAATCGATACGCAAAAGATTTAAGTGGATTTACGTTCTAATGGGGGACAAACCAGGTCACCAGAACACCCTCAGAGACCTAACCCCTCTCCTACAGCTTCCCCAAAAATTGACTTTTTGTTTTTAGGCAACATGTAGATACAAATCATGATATATTAAATCTATGATATTTAAATATATATTATAAAAAATATATATATATATATTAATATATAATATATATATATTATATAATATATTTTAATATATAATATATATATATATATTAAAAATATTTTATATATATATATATATATATATATATATATAATATATATAATAAATCATAGATTTTTATTACATGTATGCCTTAAAATAAGTCAATGTACTTGGGAACGCTGTAGGAGATGGTTAGCGTCTCTTGGTGGTTTTTCGCGGTGACCCGAGTTTGATCCCCCTTAGAACGAAAACCCTTAACTTTCTGCTGTATCGATTTGGGCCTAAGAACACCTCCTGC
Source organism: Chionoecetes opilio (assembly GCA_016584305.1). Taxonomy (NCBI): domain Eukaryota; kingdom Metazoa; phylum Arthropoda; class Malacostraca; order Decapoda; family Majidae; genus Chionoecetes; species Chionoecetes opilio. The sequence continues at coordinate 1,157 of JACEEZ010015501.1, read as the reverse complement.
CCCTTAAATCTCCTACGTTTCGGTGCATCAGAGGAACAGGGGGGCGGATGAGCCTCTAATTACTGCTCCCTTAAAAAACCTGCCTGCGCCACAAACGGGCGAGGCCAACCTCTAGCCCCCGATGGACCTCCATGCTACCCCCCATTTTTGGAGGTCACTGCCTACAGGCCTATAGGCAACAGTAAAAAAAAAAAAAGAAAAGAAAACTTACTAGGGTCGGCAATCCTTCACCAAAAGGTAGATAGCCAAAACTGCCCCCCAAACCACAGCGTATTCCTCGCTTGAGGTTTAATATCTAGGGTACATGAATCAACTTAAATTATTCACTGCAACTACACACACGCCACGCCAGGGGGCACGGCCCCACGCGCACGCCACCACACGCACACGCCCGACCCACGCACCCCCCCAAAGCACCGCACACGCACCGCACACGACAGACACGCACACCCCACCCCACACACCACACCCACACACAAAACACAACACACACACACAAAACCACACACCTTTTAAAACCCCTCCCCTTGGGGAGGCAGGGGACTCTGCTTCTTTAGAGCAAAAAAACACCCAAAACCCAAACCCCCTGGTGGCACCCCGTGGCTGTTCTGGGAGCGAGGAGTGGCCAAGTGCTGCCCCGCTAGGTACTTCACGCCGAGCCCTTGGGGTTATCCAAAGCCATGCGTGACTCGGCCGCCTCAAGATTTGGTTGTCAAAGCGGCATCAGTCAGCCCTTATGGAAAATTCATATTCATGAAAAATTATGGGAAAAATATATTCATTTTTCCCTGCTCAAAAGTTTTTGTCTGGTTTTAAAAGTATTAAGCCGGTGATTACAGAACTATTTAAAAAGAAAGGGGCCTCTAATGTAAAAAAAAAAAAGATTTTTCTTTTCCTACTTCCTACAGCCTGATTTTTTTCTTTTATGTTCTCCGAAAATTTTTTTTTTTTTTTTATATATCATGTAAATTTTTATTCATTGTGTTACAATATTTAGTATCAAATGCTTGAAAAAATACAAACGATAGGGTTTTTTGCATTACGAATCAAATTAGAAAAAAATTTTTCTGGGAATCTAAAAGTCTTGCCAATCCCGCTTCTTGCATGTCATACTATATTTATAATAATAAGTGAACAAAAAGCCTCATTACGTGCAT
>JACEEZ010015500.1:40000-43727 GCA_016584305.1 Chionoecetes opilio | reverse complement strand
CGCTAACAAACGACATGCAAGCCCAAGTGTCTCTTTACTCCTCACGAAACCACTGACTGTGAATATTAGTACCCACGAAACAGATTTGATTGAAACGTGTGTTACGGACATATGACTATCATCTAACAAACAAGGTGAGTCTACTGTGTGAATATTATTCGCGTAAAGGGAAAAATCCAGAACACATGCCATTTAACCCATTTAACCCATAAAAATTGAGAATGTTGGAATATCTTAAAAATTGTTATTTTGGCACTTACAAGATATACTTACAGTATTACACCATCATGTCCGTATCATCTCCGACTCATCTCCATTTGCCACCTCATTTATCTCCGGCCGATTCGCACATTCTCCACCACAGAACAAATGTCAATGCACTCAAGTCAGCAATGACACACTGGCATTTTTGTCCGCGACAACCTTTGTCAGTGCAGTACAAATGAGTTAGGTCTCTAACCTCTGCTGTGCCGATTCATTCTTGTACATTGTTGGACGCAGTCATCCTTTGCATTCACATGCCAACCATGGCCAACTGGGTTCATGTTCTCAGGTTTTGCGATGTGATTCTGACCACCACACTGCTACTTGGTATTGGGCCCGCAATACATGTTGTTCGAAGGCAATCATCTGTTGGTGGCAGTAAGGATGCGGGCTTATCAGTTGTGGTGGCGAGTACGAAAACGAAGCTCATTCAGTGAACTGAGATTTTTAGTTTTTTTTACCATGCATGAGAAGGACAAATCGCCTTGCGGTATATAGGAAAGTAGGCACATCCTGGAATGCTTCAGGCCCTGTAAGGCATCTGAATTTTTGGTGAGAGCTGAATATGCCGTTTCGCTTTTCCAGTCTGTATAGAGCACTTGTCGTGTCACATTCCTGACAGAGCATGCACGGCTGGTAATGACTTGTATGCTGCTTGCCGAGTTTGGTACTGATATGGTGAACAGTATGAATCGTTCCTTTGAGACGAATTTCCGGAGTGCTCAGCATCCATATAACTTCATCGGCCAGTGGCTCCCCTGCTCCAGTAATACACCACGAGACAGGACATCCGTGTCGTCACACCGAATGGTTATCCTTGGATGGTCTCTCGATAACATGATTGCATGCAATACCAGACGAGTGTCCGCCTCCTCTGCGTGCTGTACAACCCTCAGACTGACACACCCACTTCATTCAGAACTTTGACCACTTCTCCATCTTCAAATCCACCTGCCAGTACTACCGATTTATCTGCAGGCAGGAGATCTTGTCCATTGTCGCAGATGTACTGACAGATGAATGAAGCTAAACTAGCCTTGTTGGTACTGGTTTTGAGGAAGTTCATGTAGTTCGGGACGTCCCTGTTCCCTTGTATCTGGTAGTTGAATCCGGAATCCATCATTCCTCGTCTGTGTCGTTCAGTCGACTTAATTGACTGTTTTCTGTCGTACCGGTCAAAGACCAACGTCACAACGTCAATGGAAGGATACATGGCACTGTTCTTCAGAAGACGCACAATTCGGTCCAGAACCACCTTTCCAAGATCATTGAAAGTCTTGAAATGATTCTCGTTCAGGGCCTGACACATTGCCATGCCATCGATGAGGTATGCAGCAGACTGCGATGACGTCGGGGAATTCTGACTAGGAAGGACAAGAATTTCATCCGTATTTGCTTCCAGCTTTTTGGCAAGATCTGCTTTGTTGGTCTTCCTCATCGAACCATCGTCGTGGAACATTGAAGGCGGAACAGCTGCCAATTCGTAGGAGAGGACCTTGCGCATATCCACATCACGGTTCTTTGACACTGCAAGCAGTCTTCTGAAGAGTACCTCCGTATCGATCATTATCTTCCCTTCCTTATCACTGGAAAGACACTTCCTCATAGCAGAAAACGTTTAGACTACTATCTTGGGGATTGGATCCCAGAAATTCCTCTTCTTTTCGTCCCCAAGCCTTTCTTTCGTGAACTGATTGAACATTTCCCGACTCTTTTGTGGCACTCCCTTCATCGACTCTTCGACTTCTTCTGATGCCACCTGACCACTAGTTATATTAACTAGGGAGGTTGCCACACTTTCCAGGTCAAATGGATCTTGGCATTGTTCCTTGATGTATTCCTTGATGACTTTAACATCATTCTGGTCCTTGGTCACTCGAGCATGTCCAAGTTCTTCATGTGTATTCTTGGACTTGGTAGGTGTACACATTTCTTTGAATCGTTCTGCGTATTCCCCGGTTATGTGGCGGGCCAGCAGCCAGCGAACTAAGGCTCCTTTCCTCAGTGTGTAACCGATGACACCACCTTGGCTTTTAGCCTCGCGATTGATACTCTGTTCGAGAGCCTGATCCGTAGGAACGCAGTTGAAAGTCCTTTCTGAGCGTTTCACAACGAAACCACCTTCCGACATGTGCTGAAACATTCGTGGAGCTGACACCTCCAAGTGGCGCATTTCCGCAATATAGACTGGGGTGTATCGTGCATAGTTGCTGCGGCCTGCCAGGAAGAAGTACGGTATGACTTCAAGGAAGGCGGTAAGGTGCATTTCAAAATCAGCCTCACGGTCTGTCCGAAGTAACTTCAAGAGGGTGTCACCAGCATCCAGAAAGCTAATCCAGTAACGGAATGTTGCTGATTGTTCTCTTCCTGTGTCTTTGAACTTCTTCATTGTACTGAGAAGAGAGGATGACAAGCGCATTTCAATCTCCTGACACACAGCAGTGCAGGCTTCCGGGGATTGCATTTTGAAGGTATTCTCTAGATCTGCAATGGGCCCCAGACATAACTACGTCACGGTTTGTTTACATCGGTGCATTGTGGGGATAAGGCGGGGTCGCCGCGGGTGGACCTACGAAGGGAAAACTACGGCGATGGAAGAATTTCGAGTTATTTTGCGCGAAATTGATATTCCAGGTGCTATATTACTGTGCTCTGTTCTCGCTTGCTTACCTTTTGACGAGGCTCTGTTATGACTCTGTTTTCTTGGTTTAGAAGCCTCTGCACATCAGCCATTACCTCAGGTCTTCTCTATAGTGTTGTCAGCGAGAACAGATCACAGTAATATAGCACCTGGAATATCAATTTCGCGCAAAATAACTCGAAATTTTTCCATCGCCGTAGTTTTCCCTTCGTAGGTCCACCCGCGGCGACCCCGCCTTATCCCCACAATGCACCGATGTAAACAAACCGTGGCGTAGTTCTGGGTAGGGTCCATTAAGTGCGTGGTCTCATCATCCAACCAGGGCAACTTGTTTTTCATTGCAAAGGTTTCGGCAGCTGATAGAAACAAGTGTTTCGTGTGGCCCTATCAGTAACAGAAGACCAAGGTGACATCATGTTCTATGTAGCAATACGGTGTTTATGTGCCCCTGCCTGCCCTCGGAAAGGCTTGACTACAGACTTAATGATAATCAAAATATTAATAATAATCAAAATAATAATAATAATAATAATAATAATAAGTTTATTTTCACCCGAAGGCATACAAGGAAAAAAAGCAATAATAATAAACATAATAGTATACATACATATACAGGACAGAACAAAACACTTCAGCGTAGCCACAAAAGCATGGCCTACAGTTTGGTGCTGCTGTAGATGACGCTGATCCCTCGCTAGTTCTTTAGGGCTGCTGTATTGCATCTTATTATTCTCATAGATTGTGGTTATTTTGGCGCGACTCACACATGACGATATAAGAGTATACTGGACGTGAAAATGATGACAAACACACACACACACA
>JACEEZ010015500.1:0-37500 GCA_016584305.1 Chionoecetes opilio | reverse complement strand
CACGCCCTCTCCACCTCCCTCTCTCCCTCTCCACCTCCCTCTCCTCCTCCGCATACTGCCGCCTTTCCTGCGCTTCCTCCCGCTCTTGCCGAGCTCGGGCCGCGTAAAAATTTCGCGTGGACCGCCGGATCTTTTCTGCAACTCTTCGTCTTCACGACGTTTCTTCTCTTCTTTCCGAGCACGGTGCTCCTCCTCGTCCCAGCACGGTGGGTCTTGGAGGCACGTCGCCTTGCTCAGCGGTCGCTGCTTCTCCTTCTCCGAGAAGGAGAAGCGACAAGCCAGGAAAGCAGCGACCACTGAGCAAGCACGGGGCTCCAGCCCCACCGTGCTGGGGTGGTGGGGGGGGTGTGTGTGTGTTTTTGAGAGAGAGATAAGGGGAAGAGAGAAAAGAGAGAGAAGAGAGAGAAGAGAAGGAGAGAGAGAGAGGAGAGAAGAGAAGAGAGAAAAAAAAAAGCCCAATAAATAGAAATACAATTAACTCACGGGAAATTAAGGAGATCATTGGTTTAGATAAACAGAAATGATAGTATATAGATAAAGACAAAAAAAAAAAAGAGAAGGGGGCCAAAGTAATTTTTTTCTTTGAAATATATCCCCCAACTCTACTTTTTTATTCAATCATTGTGAATGTAAAAAAAATGATAATAATGGAGAAAAATACAGACAAATCCCTATACCGAACATGATTTTATTTCACTGCGAATTCGTCAAAAACTGAAAATTCCGCAAAACCTTTTTTTCTTTTTCTTTCCACATCTACTCTACTACTACACTTTTTTAACTACACTACTACTACTACTACTACCTTTATTACTACATTTCCACTCCCTTTTTCTAAAAACTATTTACTACAAATCCCTAATACTTTACTACTACCCTTTACTACACTACTAACTACCTTTACTACTACTATACACACTTTACTACTATTTTTCCCAACCTTTACTACAAAACACCTCCCTTTACTACTCTACTACACCCCTTTACCCTATACTACTTTTTATACTACTACCTTTACTACTATTTTTATTTAACTCTCCCTTTTTATTTTTACTACTACTACTACTACACCCCTTTCTTACTCTCCTCCTTTACTATACTATACTAACTTTTACATACTATACACTACTACTACTACTACCTTTACCCTATACTATACTCCCTTTACTACTACTACACTACTACTACCTTTACTATACAAATTACCTCCCTTTTACTACTACACTACACCCCTTTTTTCTACTACTATACCTACTACTACCCTTTACTACTACTACACTACCCCTTTTTACTACAAACATACTACCTTTTATACTACTACTACCTATCCCTTTTACTACTACTTACTACTATACACACTACTCCCCCTTTACTACTACTATATACTCCCTTTTTACTATACTACTACTACTACTTTTACTACTACTACTATATACCTTTACTTACTACACACTACCTTTACACCCCCTTACTACTACCTTTACTACTATACTACTACTACTAAAAACCCTTTACTATACTACTACTATTACCTTTACTACTACTAAAAAAATTCCCTTTACTACACTACTATACTATTTTACTACTACTACACACTACTACTACTCCCTTTACTACTACAAAACTACTACAAACCTTTACTACTACTACTACTCTATTTTACTATTCTACTACTACTCCCTTTACTACTACTACTACACTCCCTTTTACTACTACTACTACCTTTTACTACCTACTCCTACCTTTACTAAAATACTAATACCCCTTTTACTACTATACAAACACTCCCTTTACTACTACTATATTTAACTCTTACTATACTACTACTACAAACTACCTTACTACTACTACTACATACCTTTACTACTACTGCTACACTATTTTACACTACTACTCTACCTTTACTACTACTACTATAAAACCTTTACTACTACTCTACACTACCTTTACTATACTACTACTACTCCCCTTTTACTACTATACTACACTACTACTTTTACTACTACTCTAACTAACCTTTACTACTATCTACTATCCCTTTATTCTACTACTACACTACCTTTTACTACACTCTACTCACTCTACACCTTTATACTACTACTACTACTACTACTACCTTTTACTCATTACACTTACACCGTTACTACTACTCTACTGCTACACTCCCCACACTACTACTACTAACTACTACTACTAATATACTACTACTAATACAAACCCCTACTATACTACTACTTGACATACTGTTACTTGAACCCCAAAACTAAAACTTTAAAAATAAAATCGCGACCAATAATCCTCATTTGGTTTAGGTAATCCCAAACCAAAACCGCATCGCCGTAAAAAAATTAAGTCAAAAAATTGAACTAATCCCAATTTACTTTTCAGTCTTAGATTAATCCCTTTTTTATTAAGTATCCTTTTTAAGAAAATTTGCTGAAATTTGACAAAAAAACAATCGTAAACCAAAATTAAAGAACCTTTTTTACCCAAAATTTACTTCTTTTTTTCTTAACAAAAAAAATTTATACACTGTTTTAATCATTTATATTTAGTTAGACTTGACATATACTAATCCCAAAACTAAAACTTTATTTTAAATCAACAAATCAAATTTCATGTTACTTTTTTTAACAAAATACTTTTAACACTGTAGATTAATCATTATTATCTTTTTCATCCTGGTTTAAAAAGCAAATTTACCTGTTATTTTTAATTTTATACTTTACGGGAAAACCCCTATGCAGATATAAAAAATAATAAAAAAGTTGAAAAATCGACAAAGATGATTTTATGAAAAGAAAAGTTCATTTTTTTCCTTTGTCTTCAAAATCACCTTTGTCACTCTCTAACCATCCTTTGTAACACCCCTTTCCCTTTTCCCCTTCCCCTCACCGTTTCACTATTTTTTCTAAAACCCCCCTCCACATTATACTTTGCCTAGTGCCATATGACCTCTGATGTCTGGCCTTTTCCCCCCTTTTTTTTGGATTAAATCAATCAATAAACCTTTTGGGTCATCCGTACCTAAAACCCCTGCCTGTAATTTTTCTCTTATCTCTTTCTTTTTTTTAAATTTTCTTTCTTTTGTTTTTAACCATCTTTTCATTTCTCAAAAAACCATTTCCATCCGCCATCCTCCCCTTTGTTTAAACCCTTTACAGACGGGCAAATGCCTTTTTTATGCTGTTCCATACTTGTCCATTATAGTCATTCGATTCAAAAATATTTCTTCTTCCCTTGTAAATTTTACCATTATTCTCCCCCTTTCCTTCTTCTTCTTTTTCCTTCTTCTTTTCTACTTCTTATCTCATCCTGCCTTTTTATTTTCCCCCCTCCTTTTTCCTTTTTCTCCTTTTTTTTCTTTTCTTTTTATTACAAAGAAAAAATCTGTTATTTTACTCTTACCCCCCTTCCCTTCCTTTTTTTTCCCCCACTTTACATTTACTATATCATAAAATATTTGCCAAGGGCATAACCAGGCATTTTCCTGCATTAAAAATTATGTACCCGGGGTTTTATAGGGGTCCCAAAAGGGCCCTTTTTAAATTTCCCCTCCAACCTTTTAAACAACAAATGGGATTGTTTTCTTGGGTGCCTACCGGGGAAAATGTTTTTTTTACAGTCCAAATTTCTATTAAAAAACTCCTTTAACCCCCTTTAACCCTCCCCCTTTTTTCAAAATTATCATAAAACCTCAAACTCCCCCTGACTCCCCTTCAAAAAGGTACTGTGATTTTTTACCCCCAAAAAAGTTCCCCTTAGGCATAAACTTTTGTGAATCATCCCAAACCCCCAGTCATTTGCCCCAAGGATCGGCTCACCCCAAAGATTTGTTAGCCGGGTAAATTTGGGAGCGTGACCCCAAAAAGTTTTGGGTCCCCTGCATTTTTCAATTTTTAAAAAAATTTTTCAAAAAAAGCTGTAATCGAAGAAAAGCAAGGGTGGCGCATTAATGAAGGGAGATTAAACCCCATATTCGAGTCAGTGGGAATTTTTTCTCTTTTGCCTACTAGAGAATTGAATCCCCCCCCAAAACCGGAATATGAGGTTTCAGGGGGATTTTCACGGGCCATTTCCCCCCAAATCAGTCTTTTTTTAGTACCCTCACTAGCAGACTTATCCTTCTTTGCTTTCCCTTTCACACATGGTTCTGGTTTGTATGGGGTTTGTTGTGCGTTTATTCCTCCTCATCACAGCTCTGTGCATCTAGGGTTTTTGGTTTTATTTGGAAAGCAAGGTTTTCTTCTGGCCCAGGAGACCTTTGATACAACACCACAGCCATTTAAGTGTGTGTTCTTTTTCCCTCTATTGTCGTTAATTTTGATCGAAATTGTCAAATTTCGGATCAAAAGTGGTCTTAAAAACTTTCAGGACTAGACAGAAAGTCCCCGTTTTTATTGAACGAGACTTTTTTGACAGCTGGGCCAAAGCAATGGCAGTGAGGAATCTACGCACTTTTCAAAGGTAGCTGTGTCCAAAAGAACAGGTCATCTTCAGTTTTTCCCACTACCATGGTCGTGGTGCAGCTTTACACCCAAACTAAAATGTTATTGGGGGAGGGGTTTTACAAACTAGAGAAAACATGTTGGCATATTTCGGGAAATCTCATTTTTTGTTTCCCATGTGAGTCTCAGATTCATAGCTTTTTGCGCTGTCAAAATCTTTTTTTGAAGTACACCATGCAACGAAATCATACAAAGGATTTGGGAAAAAATCCTTGCCTTTTTGTCTATATTCCCACTAAATCATAACGATCAGATTGAAAGTAAGTACCGATACATTTCCTGAGATCCACTGCCTTAGAAGACAACAGCGTCCTCTTCTGAATTTACTCATCAGAGGTTCAAATTACATCACCAATTTAATTTACAAATTTTGGCCTACAACGTGTTTCAAGGGGCCCGGCAACTGTGATATCCCCCCAGCATACAAAATCAACTTCCCAGGCTGGCGATGAAAAAATCCTGTCTCCGAAAAAGCTTTTTGTAATTCCCTTTAATCTCCATGTAGTACAAGATCGTTGGTTTTTGATTGACCTTGCTGATATAGCCCAATCGTTATTAGGACAGACAATTTGTGAAGATGGTTTTGGGGAAAGGGCATCTCTTCAATCTCCTTACACAAAATTTTTAAGGCACACGCTTTTCAGATTTATCAAACCCTTTGCCCTACACTAGAGCTTTAATATTGGTAAGGGAAATGTTCCAATAGCAAGAGCGATGATATTTTGCACCTTGCAAACAAGCAGTGTTTGACAGATTCGAAAATTTTAATTCATAGTCGTTTCCTGAATGGCTGCATCAACACTCTTGCCGTGTGGGACCCGTCCCAGTTGAGACGTTTGACAGTTTTTCCTTCCAGCATGTGATTTCCCCCATATGAAAAAGCCTGTCGAATGTCAAATTGCGAGTGTCATTCCCCCGAGCAGACAATCCAACCCTGGCCCACTACCTGTTGGGGCCCAAAACGTCAGCGAGCACAGACCCGTGTTCTTTGGGGTATCTGGATTTCCTCTTGTTCGTATAATTTGTCTGCACTTTTGGTGGATTTTTAAACAGTATCTCCCTTTTAATGTCGTTTTTTCCTGGAAAAGCCGAATAGACCCATCTTACAATTCGGCAGCTTTTCAGAAGGATTTCAAAAAACCCCTTTGCCCGGGTTCTGGACAAAAGGATTTTTCACTTTGTTTTGGATAAAAATCTCGCAAAATACGCGCATTCGCAAAAAATCGTTTTTTTTCCCTTGGGAGGGGTTTTTCTGGGTTCCCAAATTTCTTCAACCGCAAGGAAAAAAAAATACCAAATTTAAAAGGTTAAAGTAAAATGGTTACGTTTTGCGCAAGGGTTTTTTTGTATAACTGAAGACAAGTACGAGTAAAAAAAGGCCAAAAAGGGTAAAAACCCTAATTTGGGGGTTTTGGGGGGGCCCCAAAACCCATTAAAATGAGTTTCAACCCCATATTTATGAGAGTACTTGGGGGGAAAAGGAATTAAAGTGATGTTACCAAGTTTTTTAATTTTATAAGGGCCCAAAAAACATTTTTTAAGATATTCAAAAAATTTTCAATTTTGTATGGGTGAAATGGGTTTAAAAGGGGGTTTAAAAGGCAAATGTTTTAAATTGAATCTGACTGAAAACCGTTTTTTTTACAAAGTAGACCCTCCCAACGAATCCAACGATACCCTAATTGCCTTTTTCTAAAGCGTGGAGGGGCAAACTAAATTTTTTGGCTCTTGGCCGCCCCTATTTCAAAAGGAAATTTGTGCCCCAACCCTTTTCTAAAAATTCCCCTTGGTTTTTTGAATTCCCCTTTTCCTCCACCTCTGACTATTTTTTTAAGATCCTTTGTAAATGTTTTTTTTGCCCTTTCTGGCCTAGCCCGGAAGGGGTTTAGGGGCCCACGGAATCCCCCCTATGTTCTAAAACTGGGTTTTTGTGCTTGCACCCTTTGGTCAAAATTTTTCCCTCTTTGTCAATCAACTTTTCCACCTTTTTTTGCTGGGGAAATTTTCTTACATTTTTAAAACCCGCCCTAAAAGGGGACCGTTCTAAGCCTTCAAACTACATCCCATAGCTTTGACTTCCCGCCCTTTTTAACGTCTTTGAATCATACTTAAAAAAAATTCTTAGTTTATCTGCTCACAATCTTTTATCTGATCGTCAGTAAAAGGTTCCGTAAAGGGGGGATCTGGTGGAATCTTTACTTTCCTAACGATCTTGGGGCTCCTTTTGGGGGTTTTGGTGGAAATTTTGCCCATGCCTTGACCAAAAAAGCAAATTTTTATAGATCTGGGACAAATCCTTTTGTTTTGGGGAAAAAATCCACCAGCCCCCCCTCAAAATTTGGGGGAGAGTGTGGTTTGTTCCCCCCCCCTTGTGAGGGGGGTATTGTCCGCTCATCAAAGGGGGTGCGGGNTTTTATAGCTAATTACGGTTTTTGGCGAATTGTATTCTAGGTGCATATACTGTGCTCTGTCTCGCTGACAACACTATAGAGAAGACCTGAGGTAATGGCTGCTGTGCAGAGGCTTTTAAACAAGAAAACAGTCATAACAGAGCCTCGTCAAAAGTAAGCAACTTGTAGGTACATAATGTGTCCCTACCACTTGCTTACTTCTTAATGAGACTCTGCTGTGACTGTTTTCCTGGTTTAGAAGCCTTCGCACATCAACTATCACCTCAGGTCTTCTCTATGTTGTCAGCGAGCACGGAAATATAGCACCTGGAATATCAATCTCGCCCAAAACAACTCTAATTTTTTTAATCGTCGTAGTCTTCTCTTTGTAGGTAGGCTGTACTTCATGGTTATGATAGTATTAAAATACCTTATTAATTGATTTCCTTTTGTTGTCTTTCCTCATAATAAGTAGTGCTACATCATGGTTTAAGTGTTACTTGACGAGCCAATGAATACTCTTGTGTCTATACCAACATCACCAACCTTTGCTTTGATTTATCTTATTACTCCATCCATAAACAAGTTGCATAACCACGGTGACATTACCCATCCTTGCCTCATGGTACCTGCATGGTACTGTCGTCTACCGATATTTTTGTCCCTACGCAAATCGGGAAAACTCGCCGACAATAATGGTTAGGTTGGTATCCGGTCATTTCGCCCACATGCCATTTCGCCGCACCATAGAGTAATTTCGCCCACAGGTCATTTCGCCCACACTATGGAGTCATTTCGCCCACACTATGGAGTCTATAGGAGCTAGGAGGTTAGGTTATATTTGTTTCATGTGTCGAGAACCCCCAACCCCCCGCTAGGAGGTTAGGTTAGATTTGTTTAGGTTAGGTTAGGGTAGGTTAGATTTGGGTAGTTTAGGTTAGATTTGGTTAGGTTAGGTTAGATTAGATTTGGTTAGGTTAGGATAGGTTAGATTTGGTTAGGTTAGGTTAGCTTAGGTTAGATTTGGTTAGGTTAGCATATCGGTGGGTCAAGCCCCCTACTAGGGTAGGTTTATTTTGGTTAGGCAATTTTCGTCATTTCGCCCACAAGACATTTCGTCCACATGTAAGTCAATTCGCCCACATATAAGAGTCAATTCGCCCACTCTAAAGTCAATTCACCCACACGATCCATGTCACGGAGTCATGTAACTATATCTTCCTCTGGCAGAAATGGAATGAACCACCAGTAACCTTGGGGGAAATGACGGTAAATTTCTAGTGTTTGCCCACACTCCCACTTCCCCCAAACAAGTTTGGGGACCTGTGGGAATGCGGGGTTTTCGGGTGGGGAACAAATTATACGTCGGAAACACGTAATTAAAGAGTTGTGTAGGGGGGTAAAATTTCCTAGATCTAGGGTAATTTCCTTATATCTAGAGGAAATTGCCTAACCAAAATAAACCTAACCTAACCAAAATTAACCTACCTTAGCAGGGGGCTTGACCCACCGATAACTAACCCTACACCAAATCTAACCTAACCTACCAAATTAAACCCTAACCTAACCAAATCTAAACCTATGCCTTAACCGAACAAATCTAATGAACCTAACCTAACCAAATCTAAAGGTTAGATAATAGAATAGTTAACTTTCAGTTCCCTCCTTGCAGTTTTGAGGCAGTTTCTTGTGCTCACTAAAGGTAAGTTACACGTATTTTATCATGTTTTATTTCTATTCCTCGAGGGATTACGTGACTTAGCACGGTAAGCCGAAATAAATGCGCAAATTAATTAAGACCCAGAGGTGTGTTATTTGGCTTGTGCGACGTGTTGAAATATCCACAGTCTAAATATTTTCAGTTACCAGGTAACTGTAACTGTATTTTCTCATGGTTTATTTAATATTTTTATTGAGTGATTAGTTGACTTAAGCACAGTAAGGGCACCGTATAAGGCCGGCACTACATAAGATTATAGTTTAAGAGCCATGCTAGAGGACCAACCTTTGACGGGTAACATTTCAATTTGTTCGTAATTTTACCTACGGGGTATTATTTTACCCATGACATTAACAAATTTTGATGTATGATTTCAATTCATAATTACAAACGGGAACGGTCTGCTATGTAACCTTTGGCTTGCTATGTACCAGCGGCTGATATGTACACTGGTGGCTGCTATGGTTCCATCAAGGCTGCTATGCACCGCGGCTGCTTGAACAATCACGGCATGCTATTGGTTAGGTTAGGCTCAGGTAGGTATTACTTTGTGGTCAAGGTTAGGTTAGGTATACTTTGTGGGTTAAAGTTAAGTTAGCTAGGTTAGGTTAGGCTATACTTTGTGGTTAAGGCTAGTTTAGGTAACTTGTCGGTAACATAGCAGCCCTGGCAATGGTACATTAAGTCAAAGCAGCCGGGTAATATCAGCCGTACGGTACATAGCAGCTAGGAAGCTTACAAACCAACGGTATTATTCTAGTGTTTACCCCATAACCCCCCTTCCAACAAAACAAGCTTGGGGACCTGCGGGGTAGACACAGTCAGTTCGTCTTATACAGTTGTTTTCCATAAACCAAATTTTTTTTTTTAATACGAAACCATACTCGTTTCGACATTCCATCTCGGAGTATTTCGTACATGTGACAATAATCTATATATTTATCCAACCACTGTAACTTAATATTCACTATATGGCACTGGCCGTGTGCTGCTATATGTATGGTCGTCTGTCTGGCTGCTGAAGGACGCGTGTTACAGGGAGTTTCGTACCCAAGTTGTTCTACCCAGGTTTGTTAGTTGGTCGTACACTGATTTTTGAGTTTCTAGGTACAAACCTGGTTCGTTTTGTAACTAGTAATCAAGTTCAACTGTGAGGTGAGTGTACGAACGACGGGTTTTCATATAGCTACGGAAACAGCTTTAAGTTTTAAGTATCCTGAACTAATGAGTCTCTCATCATAAAAAAATTATTTCTACCCCATCAACAGCTGATGAAATGGAAAAAAAACACGAGGGGAAAAAACCAACGTTTGGTTAGGGTTACGGTCGTTTTTCCCCTCAATGCCAGGTTAGGTTAGTTTTACTAGTGGGGGGGGTTGCTAGTTCCTCAATTATTACCTAATCTAACCTAACAAAACTGAACGTAACCTAACAAAGTATTAACTATATTATATATAAATAAGTGTCAGATGTTTCGTTTCCGCAAATAGATAACTATGCAACATTATACGAACCGGGAAAATATACAGCAAACGTAGATAGTAAGAGTCCGCCAACTCCTGCGGAAAATATTAACCCAAAATTGCATTTCAAAGTGTATGATATCTCCCACTTACAGGTTCCAGCAATAAATTTTCCGACGTAGAAAATCTAGTCTAACAACCAAAGTCAACATATAATTTTTGTTGAGGTCAGTGGATGGGGTGTTAGGTGCCGCCGTAAGCCGTAATTTTTTTTTTTTAATATTTAAAAAAATCAAATTGGTGTTTTTATTTCATTCAGATTTATTTGATTTACATATTTTTTTTTTTTTTTTCAAATTTGATGTTCTATTAAAAATCTAACTACTACAGCAATATTGTTAGCATATTTATAACTTAACATTGGAGACAAAATATGTGAATTAAAAATAGGCATATAACATGAATTATAAAGTATACTGCATATACAGAAACACTCAAAACGCGGCACTCCTCCTTTCCCTTCTCGTTTTTTCAAATTAATTGATAAGGTTTATGATTTAAATCAGTGATTTGAAAAAACAATCATTTTATTAATATATTAAAACCAGTGATTAAATGCAACAGATTAAATCAAACAACCCCTGGTTAAACTAAAATAATAAATAATAAATAGTATATACTATTTAATAATGTCTATAAATATTATATTGCTTAGGTCAACCTTGAATACGCAGCTGAAATGTATATATTTAAATACACAATTTGTAGAGTTTTATATGAAAAATTCAGAAATTGGCAGCAAGTATCCTAGTCTTTGTTTTGTCATAACGGGAGCATTGCTTCACACAGTTTATGTTGCAAGTAATTATGCAGATCATAATTTTTTTTTTAAACCAGCTCCTTTTGCTTGGCGGGTATGAGGACCCATTCTTCGTGGTGGGGCACACTTGGGAGAGCTCGAATTGATGGACGAGGTTTTCCACGGCAGGTCGCTTCCCGACTCCGTCGAGACCCCTTTTTGGATGACACGGAGGGGGAATATCTCGCCCGCTACGACTCTCAAGGAGGTCCACTTTCCAATTTGTATGTCTAAAATTGGACCTTGCCTACCATCGCGCAGACAGAATAACAGGGGTAAGTAACCCACAAGATGTTTACTGGATCAGTGGATAAATTTGGAAGTAACACGTGATAGCCTGATAGGTATGTGTTGAACCCTGGTCAAAGCAATGTGGCAATTTTTACTGACAAATCCCGCATGACTTCTCCCATTGAGCAAGAGGATAGGATATGTGGGTGTGCGTGTGCGGTCCAGACACTGGACGACTCTCATCGTGAAAGATTCAAATTATACTTTTTTGCGCCCCCGCGCTAATCCCACACTCCGCCCCGACGTCCGACATCAAAGAATATGGCAATAGTTTCTAAACCTCTGTATGGACAACGCGCGACTCTCAGTCCATTAATAGCCAAGACCTCAGTGTGCCCCTAGAGTCGTGGCCCAAAATCGCGCAGTGGAATCGATTTGATTTAAACTTTAGGAGGAGAAGAATTTATTCTCCTTTCAAACAAATCTTTGCCATATTTTATATAATCATAAAAGGGAATAGTGGAAAACCCTGTTAACCTCATGTCTTCAAGCTATTGTTTTTGCTCGAATTTGACAAACTCTTCCATCTCAATGTCTATATATATATATATATATATCGATGACATTGGAGGTGGAAGAGTTGCATAAATAATATATACTATATATATTATATATATATATATAAAATATAGTTATATAATATATTATATATATATATATATATATATTTATATATACATATATATATATATATATATGCTCATATATATGTATCATATTCAGATGGTTGTATTGTAACCATATAATTACCCTGATTATTATGTCCTTCAAAAATGTAGACTTACAAGTCATCCACTACATACACTCCTGCACTTTCTCAGTATTCATGTCTTGTTACTTTCATTTACAGATCCCCTGATGTATATTAATTTTCTTTTCAATTTCCAAACTCAATGTAGCATTTGATAATCATCGTAAGCAATTGTTATGGAGTGTGTTCACTGTAAGTAATTTTTATTTTTCCCAACGGTGCCTGATCCCACCACAATTCAGTTGCTGGTAACTTCTTCAGATATTTGCACTGATGCTCTCCAGCTATCTATGGCAGATTGCAATGAAATCTCACAACAGTCTGTCAGACATTATGTTAAAGGAATGGTGACCTTACGCAATTTGCCAGTTAGCGCTGAGTTCATCAAGTCCCAGTCACAGCGGAGGAGAATACATTGATGAGGGGACTTTGAAGAAGTTGCTGGAATTTGCCGGGGACTTACTTGGGTGTGTTGATGGAACTCTCATTACATAAAAAGTCGTGGGGGGCCAGATGCGGAGCTTCATCGAGGAAGAAGTTTTTTTGCCTAAATGTGAGGGCAACAGTGTGTGACGCAAATATAGTGAATCACGAACCTAAGTAGTTAACTGGCCAGGCAGTTGCCACATGACTCCAGGGTTTATAGAGAGTTCTTGTTTGTGGTGCTTGCTTTGGGAAAGATGGGGAGTACTCAGAGGGAGATTGCTTGGGTGACAAGGCTTACCGAGGTGATACTACCTCTTGACTCCCCTGCGTAACCTGTGGACTGCCAAAGACTATAGATACAATGCCGCTCATGCAAAAATCGAAAACCTGCTTGAGGCGCACATTTGGCATTCCTTGTAGCGGACAGGTTGGTGCTTGGCAAATGTTTGCGACAGAGCTGTCAACCTCAAAAAGACTAGTTACAGCTTGTGCCATCCTACATAACATTGCCGAATTAACAACCTCCCTTACGAAGAGGTTGTAGATTCCGGTACTTCATCTTTCTCAATGATTGAAGATGATAATAATGATTTCTGGATGGTGGTAATGTTGGTCCTCGTGGAGAAAGAAGGGCTCTAACATTAGAGCGACATTTTTAACTTGCCCCCCACTGTAAACTGCCCCAACTGGTTGTTTTTTTTGGTTTTTTTACATCACAAGGAACTGGCCAAGGGCACAACAAAATGGGTGAACACAAAGCACGCTTAGTTGCCAGTCCCTATAAAGAGAATAACAGTAAGAGAATAAAAAAATAAAAACAGAGGGGTAGGCCAATTTAGTCGGGAGGTGTCTTGTTACTCTTCTTTTGAAAGATGTTAAGTCATAGGGAAAGTGGAAAACTAGAAAACAGGAAGAGAGTTTCCAGATTTCCAGTGAAAGGATGAAAGAGTAAAGATACTGTTAACTCTTGCATTAGGAAGATGGACAGGAATAGGGAGAGAAATGAGGTAGCTAGAAAGTTGTGAGCAGAGGCCCTGGGGAGTGGTGGTAGGAATGAGTTAGCAAGTTCAGAATGAGCAGTGAGCATGAAAATAAGGTAAGTATAGAGAGCAGCGTGAAGAAGCAACATGGCGGCCCCCGCGTGATTAAAGATTGAAGACAGATCAGTCAGAGGGGAGCAGGAGTTGATGAGACGAAAAAGCTTTTGACTCAAACCCTGTTTAGGAGAGCTGGTCGAGTTTGGATCCTCCCCAAACATGGAGGTTCATACTACAGACATGGGCGAGCCAGGACCTCCTGTAGGAGAAGCAAGCAATTGGGAGGGAGAAAAAAAAAGGACGCAGTGACGCCACAGCACAACTATACTTCTTAGAAAGCTGTTTTAGCAAAGAGATGAGACTGTGAGATTTCCAGTGCAGATTTTTTAGTAAAGGATAGTCTGAATGTTCATTGTAGAAGAAGGAGACAGTTGAGTGTCAATTGAAGAAGTAAGGGATAGTTATCTGGTAGTTTTGTCGAGTAGATAGGTTAAGAAATTGGGTTTTTGAGGCATTGAACAAAACAAGGTTGGCTTGGCCCCAATCAAGAAATTACAAAAGATAGAAGTTAGGCGTCGGTGGCATCCTCCGTGAATCACTTAGTTCTGTGAGTTGGACGTCTAATAAACGACGTGAAAAATGCAGGGTAGAATAATTTTTCAGGCGTAGGGAGTGGAGGGCTTTGATGTTTAGACTTAGAAGATCATTACTAAATAATAGGAAAGAGAGTGGGTGATAGGGACAGAAAACCTGGGGAACACCAATATTTGATAGATTTAGGGAGAAGAAACAATCGTCCGACTTACAGTCGCTGCAATAGAACGTGTTTTTTGAAAGGAAATAAAATGACGGTACAGAGAGAAGGATAGCAACCGAATGAGGGTAGTTTGGGAAATTAAAGATTTGTGCCAGACTCATATCAAAAGCTTTTGATATGTCAAGGGCAATAGCAAAAGTTTCACCGACCACCCCTAAAGGAGGATGACCAAGATTACAGTTCAGGAAAGCTAGAAGATTCCAGTAGATCGCCCTTTACGGAAACCGTACTGACGATCAGATAGAAGAATTGTGAGCAGTAGATGGCTTAGATCTCTTATTAAGTATGAGATTCAAAAACTTTAGAACAGGCAGGAGTCAAAGCTATAGGACGGTAGTTTGAAGGATTAGAACGGTCACCCTTTCTTAGGACAGGTTGGATGTGAGCAAACTTCCAGCAAGAAGGAAAAGTGGAAGAGATAGACAAAGACGGAAAAGTTTGACCCAGCAAGGTGCAGTACAGAAGCACAGTTTCTTAAGAACAATAGAGGGACTCGTCAGGACAGTAAGCCTCCGAGGATCTAGGCCAAAAAGGGCAAAGAAAAACATCATTCCGAAGGATCTTTAATGACAGGCATAACATAGTCGAGGGTGGAGGAGAAGGAGGAACAAGCCACTGTGTGATTGATTTGTGAATACATGTGTGTGTTACTAATGCTGGCTTGCACGATGGAGCTGGCTGCCCCTGGAGGAGCGATTGTGTCTTGGGACGTGTGTCTGCAAATGGCGTGTAAGTAGTGGGCGCGTGTGTTCTACTGCTTACCCGCGGCACTGCCCAGGGACAGGTTTTGATGTTTTGTAGGTAAGGATCTTGGATTTGAGTACCACCCAGCTGTGCTGATGATTATTATTACCATGTGGTGATGATTAGTGTGAAAAGTGTTTGTCGTGTTTCCTTGGCCTGTATTGTTTCCTGTGAGGGAGTTTTTTCAGGGTTGGTGGGAGTAACTAT
The DNA here is from genome assembly GCA_016584305.1 of Chionoecetes opilio. NCBI lineage: Eukaryota > Metazoa > Arthropoda > Malacostraca > Decapoda > Majidae > Chionoecetes > Chionoecetes opilio. Next base: position 22,287 of record JACEEZ010015500.1, on the reverse strand, counting down.
GATTATCTTTAGAGTGCGATCATGCCACTCTTTGAGGTAGCTTCAGTCGACAGGCATGAGCTTACTAGACGCCAGTGACACCTCTTGAGGTTATGTAAGGTCATTAATAAGATACATAGTGGACATAGTATAAGGTTTGCACCTCCACGTGGTCTCCTGAGGGCACTGGCCCTGTGATATAGGCTTATGGCCTGCTCAGTACAACGGGCTGCCGCGGCTAAGAACAAACCTCCGCCGCATAGGGGGCGAAAGCTCTTGGTGCGGACAATGGTCATAGTTCAGTGTACGCTTACAGCGTAATGCTTTGAAGGCGAGGATCAACCAAAAGGCCTTCTCTTCAACTTGTGACCCCCTGCCGTGCGTGGAGGCTATCCGCCATAGCGGTTTGTTGTAATGTATAAAATGAGAACTGGACTAACCATTCTAGCTAGATTGGCCTGGGGAATTCTCCTGAAATAATAAAACCCCATTGAGAATTTATGGGCATAATCAAAACGTAGAATTGAGAAAAGAAGAATGTCGAGATTGTAGAAGCGATTGTGCTGTATTTAAGGCCTGGTACCATGACGAAGGGAACTAGCAGGACATGTGTTCAAGCTTGGTGGAATCTATGCCAAAGCGAGTGGAACTGCTTGTAAAAGCATAAGGTGGTTCATATTCATATTAAATGTATCATCTATCTTACCATTGACAGTGTTTTTTGGAATAAACCAATTAACAAATAATGTATTATTTCATCACCCCCCCCCCCCCCACTGTCGGACTAAATTGCACACTACTGTAGCTTCTCAGAGGTGTCTTTCTGACATAGCACAACACTGGTCCAATGGTCAGACATGGAAGATGTGTACCAGATGAGCCTGGCTGTGTGGTTCTGGGGAAAACTGACTAGTCATAGTTCAAATAATAGGGGAATACATTAGAGTAAAGCCACAAATGCAACCACTACCGTGACCTGAAAGAAAAAAACATAATTAAGATATGCACAATGGTCTCAGCTCTAGGTACATATGTAAGCAAGGACAGATCTGTCAGATATGATAAGCGTGACAAGGAAGAAAGAAAAAACGTTATTTGGCGTCCCTGTTAGGGCCACCATACATAATAGATCATGACAACAGTTTGATGAGCTCGATTTCGCCATCTGGTGGCCGTCTGGAACTTACCGCGCAGCTAGAATGTAGGTTTGTTCGGGATCGACTTATTTTCTATAATTCCCTACCAACAACAGCTACAATTAAGGTCTTGTCATGGTCAACATAGGCTTATGCCAAAAATGGAAATATACGAGTTATACATAATTCATGGCGTTATAATGAGGATAGTTGGCAAAATAGAAGCATCGATCACAGGTGTCCTACAACATTCTACTAAATATGTTAAAGGAAGCTGCAAGGCGGGTGCATGGTTAATATTACCTTCTTTTGCAATACATGGAGGTAATCATTTAAACCCATGCCACCCGCCTGAAGCATTACACTTAAGCTTCATGTTCACAGTCCAGAAGAATATCAAAGAGGTAACCATATGTGTTCATCGGAGAAGAAACTTGAAGGACTTGTACATGTGCTATGAGAGCGGTGGCAGTATCAAATCGGTTTGATGTGCTCGGTTCTCTCGGGGACCCTGTAGAACTGTGGGATAGCTCAAACGTGAAATCTACAGGGCCTGCCAAGGAGTGTATGGGGAAGCGCCCGAGGTCAAGGCGTGGTTGTCCGACGGAGACGTTGGAGGGAGGAAATCGAGGAGAGTCGCGCTGCCAGGCTGGCTCGGGAAAACCGGGACCAGCCACAGGGCTCTGTCACGCCGCGACTAAAACCCTCCGAGGGAGAGACAAGGAGAGTATGTCAGGAGTCTCGCTGAGGATGTCGACGGGTCATTTGAACGCTAAGACCTACGACCTCGCTACCGAGCCCTGAAGAAGCTCCGTTCCAAGTCTCCTTCTCGGGCGAGTTGCTATTGAAACAGCAGGATGGGGCGCCTCGTGTCGGACATGGGATGGGAGATGGCTCGTTGGGCTGAGTTACTTGGGCAGCTTGTTCACGGTGGGACCCTCCAACTGAGCAGCTTCACACCCACTGGGTTACCGGCAGTGGACGCCGATCCTCCCATTGACGAAAACCGCACCCTCTCTTGGACGTAAGTCAGAGAAGAGGCTGTTAGCAAAGTTGAGGGGTGTGGAAAGGCAGTGGCAAGCTGGTGTTTGTTATATCAGTGCGGAGCTCCTCAAAGCGGAGGGGTGAGGACATGATCCGGCGGGGCCATGCTGTCCTGACTGCCATGTGGCAATCAGGCACCATCTCCTGACTGGAAAAGGTGGCTGGTCTCGTCCCTATCTGGAAAGGTGAAAGGGGACCGTCAGGGACTGCACACAATTACCGCGGTATTACATGCTCAGCGTACAGGCAGGTGCTTGACATTATTACTGGAACACGGATTCGCAGTCCTATGGTGAAGCATCAGAGCAACATCAGCAGTCTATAGGGTTCACGCCTGGTAAGTCAACAACGGACCGTATATCCTAGCGGCTTCGTGTCCTGGTGGAACGCCGACGTGAGTTTCGGACAGGGGATGCTTACAGCCTAGATTGATCTCCAAGAAGTCGTTTGACTCAGGGCATCGTGAGTCACTCTGGGATCCTTCTGCGACTTCGAGGATTCCGCAAGGACTATTGTTTGATAACACTGGTCGACACCAAAAATAGTTCTGAGTTCATTTGTGGTGGGTTGGGAAAGCATTTTCGCTGCCTGTATTAAAAAAATGGCATTGCCTTTTTCTCTAGCACGTTATAGTTTTTTAAATATCGGCATTTTAAATTTTAATAGCTATTAAATTAATACGTATATAAAGTATATAATTAATCGAAACAAAAAACATCCCCTGCGTAATATATATTACTGCGTAATTAAATTATGGTGGTGCATGCGGATTTATTTAGGACCTAATGTACATATCTGGCAAAAAATATACTTAAAATTATGTTCCAAATATATCCGAAAAGTGCCAATCTTGGAAATATCCTAAAAATATGTCAAATCAAGTTAAATTTTTGACTTTATATATACACCTTTTTTTCATAGTCAACAAGAGGTTTGTACATCAGTTCGAACCTGCCAGGTGAGTCTTTCGGTCGTGCTGGCACATTTCCTTTTTGTTGAATGTTTGCGTCGCTCTAGAGTCCCACACAAAAAAAAAAAACAAAAGGAAAACACATGTGCTTAGTGTAACCTAACTGGAGTCCTAGAAGCAAGAGATTTACCTTCAGGTCCCCACAAGATTCCCGTATGTTCTTCATATTTAAACATGCAGGATAACAAAAGTCTTCATGAGTTTTCATAAGTTTCACTCATTTCATGGCCATGTGCAATTGGAACCAACTCGGGACGCTTATTCCTTTATGCAGACGAAACGGCCTTTAGCGTGTTTTTTTGTTCTTGAAGCTATGAACAGCCGCACTCATATTATCATAAGTGTGAGACCTCACGAAGTTGTTCCATGAGTGGTGTCAACATCAAACGCAAGAGTAAAGAGCTTGTGTCCATCGTGAAGACAGCTTGAAAGTTCTTTTATGGTCTACGACGGAAACGTGGTGATATGAGAACCTTCTGGTTAGCAAATTCCATTCCTTGAGGACGAGATCAAGGAATTAATTTTCTCCTTGGGTTAGGATATAGGTCCCTAGGTCATGTTAGCATTTCCTGACTGATGGAATTTGGGCTCTCTCGTTGTCTGCCATTTCTTAGAAAAGTCTGTATCCATGGGATTATCCTCCTGTTCGAATCTGATTCACTTTTATAGCATTGCAATTGGAACATTGGAACGGGAGAATCAGGACCATGTGTGCACAGGCTGATGGCCAGAAGGTATGTCAGGATAACGATTTTAGCCGCAGTTCTTTACTGAATTATCCTTTGATGTTAGTGAGGCAGAAGTAGCAGCGGAACTGTGATCCTTTAGTTCACGCCAAACCCATTGGGATGCCGAATGCCATGCCTGATGGCCGTTTGCCACGCCATCCATCATAAGTGTTCAACACAGGGGTTGCATGCTACGTGAGGGGCCCCCTTCGTATCTAATCCCCTATACCGGCACTTGAAGTAATGCAGATAAGCTGCTTTTTAACATTCTTGTAAGAGGTTTCTTCAGATGTCAGGGGTTAAAAATTCCACATATGTAACAAAAAACTGTCCGAGCATTCACACAGTACGGACGCTCCATCACAGCCCGGTTCAAGTACTATATACGGTTAAAACCAATAAAATTAGGACTCCCACTAAATCAAACACATCAATCTGAAAAAAAAATAAAAATGTTTAAACATATGTCAATAGCTGTGACGATTCAGTAGGTAAAAATGTTACTTACACAGCCTGTAACACCTTCGCCAATACGCCAGCGCGCCACACCCTCCCTGACTCACTGCACAAACCACACTGACTAAAAACACTGCACTGCCCTAAATAGGCTGTGAGAAAAGAAGAAAAGATTAAAGTTTAAAATGAAAACATTAGTGCAACCTATTCTGCCTGATTTTACCCATATTTTTTCATGAATTGAGTATGGTTCTCAAAAACTGGACGTGATAGAGTAATTGACATCAGACTTCGAGTTCAGCAGGGTCGATTTACCTATAATCAGCTTCATTTATCCAGAACAGAACCAATCTTCGATTTTTTTTTTTGTCGACCAGTGCTAACTGGTCTGTATTCTGGGAACTGATGAGTGCTGTGAAGTGTGGGGAAGGTGCTTCTTTCCGGTACGGGACAAGGTGTGAGCAAGGGTGCGTCTTGCCCCATCATTTTCAACGCTTGTATTGACTGGGTATTGGACAAGGTGGAGACAAAGTGATGTGGAGCATCGTCTGCAACACCAAGATCATGATCTTGTTTTTGCCGATGATGCAGTAATCCTTGCTGAGTCGTGGGAAGGTCGGTGAGGCATCGAGGCGCTGAACGAGGAGGCAAAAGCCTTTGGGATTGAGGTCTCCTGGCTCAAGACCAAGGTCCAGGGTTTGGAGACTTACTAGATGAAGCAGTACAGTTGTTTCATTGCGTTGTGGCGAGGACATTCAATCAATCAATTCATGGGGGCATTACGCCGGAGGACGCGTCGCCTTCGCCCACCTACGACGCCCACTCCCAGAGGTGTCACCACGCGGAGTTCCCATGCAGGAGCCTTTCCCAATACCAAGAGTCTCTCGACAAGAGAGAACATCAACTCTGCCAGCCACGAGCCTTGTGCGGGCGCCCCCTTGGCCTCCTCCACGCCGGATTGTCTCTTACAGATACAACCCGATGGGAAGGATCGGTTTCAGGGTAGCGTGCCACATGCCCATATAGCCGAAGTTGGCGCTGACGGACTATGCAGGTAATAGGCCTCGATTCAGTCTCACTGTGCAATCGCTGATTTGACACGTAATCATCTAAGCGATACCCCATGATTCTGCGAAGACACTTATTACCAAAAGCATTGATTCGTCTCTTCAAGTCACTATTTAGTGTCCATGTCTCACAACCATAGAGTAAGACAGGGATCACAAGCGATTTGAAGATCCGGATCTTTGTCCTCCTGCACAGGTAACGACAACGCCAAATACTCCCGCTGAGCGAGTCCATAACACCGTGGGCTATGCCAATCCGCCGTAAGACTTCTTGACGTGACCCGCCGTCATTATGGACTGCGCTACCAAGGTATGTAAAACTTTCCAAGATCTCAATTAAGGTGTGTGAAGCCAGATGGTCGCCGCGCTAGGCTGCGGGCGTCACTCATCACAATACAGCGGGATGCGGGACTCGCTCTCTAGGTATTTAACTATGGTGTGCTTATATTCACATCATTATGTAATAAGACGCAGAATGTATACTTAATAAAAAATGTGAAGGTGAAAAAAATGTACAAATAATAAAACTGAAGAGTTAAATCGACCGAGAGTATCTACGGCCGAATAAATCAACTACAAAAAGACTATTTTTTATTTACATCAACGACTTAGATAGTGGGATTAGCAGTGATATCAGCTGATGATACTAAGATAAGTAGGATTAATAGATCACAGTCTGATATAAACGGTTTGCTGGGAGACTTAAGAACAAGAACACTAAGGAAATAAGGAAGCTACAAGAGAGCGCGACCTACACGAGGTAGTTCCTGTTACTTAACACTACCAATATCCTCCTTTCATCCCCATCCATGAAATTGTCTAACCTTTTAAAACTTCCTATTGACTCCACACTAACTATCTGACGACTGAGTCTGTTCCAATCATTTACCACCCTATTTGTGAACCAATTTCTCCCTATTTAACTTATTTTATTCTCCTCCCTGTTTAACTAACATAAGTTAAACGTGTGGGTAGTCAGGCGGCAGATGTAATTTAATATTGTCAAGTGTTGCGTGTTTAATGTTGGTTAAAGAAAATCTTGGTAATAGTAGAGGCAATGTATCGCTGGCAAAATCAGAACGGGAGAAAGATTTGGGCGTGCGGGTAAGCTCAGAACTCCGTCCTAGGAAACAATGTATTGAGGCTAGAAATCGAGATGATATATGGCTTTAGGATTCATTAACAGGAGTGTTAAACGTAGAAGTGCCGAGGTTATTCTAAAGCTATATTTGACTCTAGCCAGACCTCACCAGTTGGTAAAGGATCACGTATTCAATATAATCTAACTAAACAATGTCTGTTATTCAGAAATTTCCTCCATTTAGTAATTTAAATGACTGATTTTATGAATGTATTACATAAAGAGGTTCGTCACTAGTTTCCACTTAGTGTAATTGATAATTTAAGGTTCAATAGATACAATTTTGATGATGGTGATTCTTCAAATGATCATGTTGTGTATGAACCTGCATGTGAATATTATTTTTGTGACACATTGTTAGCGCATAGATTAACCAGTAGTTCCCCAAAAACTGTTATCTTATAACATTTCCACATTCCTCTTCAGGGGGGGGGGGCACTTTTGGGGACCATGTTTAGATGGGGTAGACTTAATTTTGATGTTTTTGGGTTTTTTTGTGAGAAAAGCTTAAGCGGGCCATTTTTTTGACTTTATAATTTAAAATTTTTATCCACATTTCAAGAGCAAGATACCTTTGGAAAGGAGGGGTGGCATCTATCTTCATAGCCCTTTTAAAACAATTTCATTTAACTATATAAACATATCTTTGCAATTCCTCATATAAAATCCGTTTTTTGAAAGTTACAAAAAAACCTTTTTTTGTTTTTTTTGAAAAAAAATAGTTTACAGCCCCACCCAATTCTACCTTGAAGCATTTATGCCCGTCCTTTGATAGAAAATTGCCGATTGGGGGGGGGTAGGGGCTGAAAACCTGCCATGTTTTTATGTTTGGGGATTTTCAACTTTTTTTAACCTGTTTAAAAAATGAGAACAGGGTTCGGGATTCACTGACCCTTTATTCTTTTTTACTTTTTCCCAAAAATAACCAACCCAACCAGATTACTCGACTTTTTTGCTTTTTTAAATTTGATCATTTTTTGGAAAAGGGTTAAATTAAAAAAACATCGGGGTGAGTGGCATTTTTTTTATACTTAAATTAAGATCTTTTTCCCAAATTTTTTGTGTATTTTCTTTTTAAATATGACTGCCCCTTTTCCACCCTTCTATAGAATTTTTTTAAAAGAGATCTTTTAACAATCTATCAATATAATCATTTCAAAGTTTTGGCAATTAAAATTGGACCCTCTGATATGACTGAAAAGGGGACAAAAAAATTTGTAATTTTTTGTAATTACATTGAAAAATTTCGTTTTTTGTAGGGAACAAATTTCCACTAAAAAATTTTAAACTTAAAAAGAAAAACATAGTGTTAAAAACCATTTTAAAACCTCAAGCAAAAAAAACCCACAATTGGCCTTGGAAAAAAAAAAAACGAACTCTATAAAAATTTCCCACTTACATATGAGAAACATTTTCAAACATTTAATAAAAAAACTCTCACTTTTTTAAAAAGGGCAGCTAAGAAAACCCTATTATAAACCCAAGTTAAAGGGGAAAAAGGGCAAAAATTCAAAGAAAACATGGATATCGTAAATTCTATAGGGGAAAAAAAGGGTAGTAATAAAAAAATCCCGGGGACTTTATCTCTCTCCAGGGTAATAACCATAAAATCTTAAATAGCAGAGTCTTTTAAATTTAATTACTTTACAAATTTTTGCGGCAGGTTAGCTTTTAAAACACCCAAACACCTTCTTTTTCCTTTTAAATTTCCCCCCCCTTTTCCTGAATCCCCACCATCTTCTTTCTTTTTTTTCGCCCAGCCTTTTTTTCGGAAAAAAACCTTCTTTCAGAAATTTTAAAAATAAACGCTGCGGGTTTTTGACAAATCAATAAAATTTAAAATTAAGAATGTTTCTGTGTTTTTTCCTCCTTTCCTTGTATACATTATCAAAGATTTTTTAAAAAAGGGTTTCCCTTTCCAAAACATCTAAAAATTGGCAAGAATTTTTTTTTTGGGCCCCTTGCAAAAAAGGTTTTTTGAAAAATTTTTGGCATAGTATTATGGGCCCAGCCCCCAAATTTTCTTAAAAAAAATTTTAGTAAAATTTTTTAAAAAAAATGTTTTTTAATTTAAAGGGTTAATAAAAATTTAATGGATTATATTTTTGAATGTTCTTTTCGGGTAAAATGTTAAATTTTGGTTTTTTTTTCCAATTACCCCCGCCGAACTTGTTTTGGGCCATCATCTTTGCCGAATATGCAAAATACTTTAGACAGCAAGGGCTCCAATTAAAAATTTTTTTTGTGATCTGTAAAAAACCTTTTTGATACTAATCCACTCTTTTTGGGGTTGGGAAAAAATTTAAAAGGTTTTAGGGGTTTTCGTGGTTAACCTTAAACGGGTTTAAAAAGCTATTTAAGTTTTAAAAAAAATAAATGAAACAGTTTATGAACAGTAAAATGTTTTTCTTTCATTTTCTTTTTAATGGAGTCCCCGGGTTTCTTTTTTGGGTTCCTTTTCCCTATTTTTATTGTACATAATGATAACGCCAGTAGGGAAAAAACTAAAATTCCTTCTTTTTGGGTGATGCCCACAATTTTTTATTAGGGGCAAGACCTAAACTACTTAACTAATCTTTAAATTCAGAACTAGTTAGGGTTTCAATTGGATCAAAAGCAACAAATTGACCTTTTAACTTTTTTAAAACTCTTGTAAAATTTTTTTCACAACCTTTTTAAATTTTTCAAACCCGAGCATATTTAAAGTGGGTTTTTTAACCAATTTTTTTATTAAACAATTTAAAAAATGTAAAATTTTTTTGGAGTTATCAAATTTATATAAAATTAAAAAGGAAATCTCATAACTGATGTAAAAACTAGACTTTTGTAAATGGAATTTTGGTCCCCGCTAAAAAAACGAAATCCATCCAACTGACTGTTTCCGGGCAAATAATTTATCATTAGCTTATCCGCCAAAATCTTTTTTTGCTCAACAAAAATGGGTGGGGAAACCTTTTAGAAATTTTTTTCGATAACCTTTTCCTCGCTCAAAAAAAAATTTCCCCACAAAGTTCAAAACCCAAAGCTATGCCCACACAGACCCTCTTTTAGGGGACCTAAAATTTCTCAAAAATTGGGGTGATGTTATTCCCTTTCAAAAATATCTTTTTTTCTACAAAAAAGCATTAAAATTCAAAAAAGGGTTTTTAATGTGACTTTCAATACTTCAAATAATCCAATACCCGTAGTAGACCCAATGATTTAAAACTCCCTTTTAGGCAAACTCATTTAAAAGATACATAACAGCTAGAGGGAAACAAATCCCGTGGAAAACAAATCCCAGAAGATATTAAAAAAATTCCTTTGTTTTAACATTTTTCCAAAAGGAAAAAACAAACCCAAAGGGTTTTTCAGTGGGTTACAGTTTGTATTGTCGAGGTTTTTTCGAGTTTTGTATTTGAGTGTAGTATGTTGTGTGTGTTTTTTTTTATTATTATATAAAATGTAAAGTGTGTGTATGTGAAAATTTTGTATATTTATATATCAGCTTTGTATATAAAATTTTAAAAACAATAGTAAACGTATGGCAATATTCTAAAATTTTCGTTTTTATTTTTCCCGTCTATAATGTATACTTAGTTATTTATTATACAATGTTTCTTAGTATTAAGTATATGTATTGTGGGGAAATTTCGGGTTTGGGTTAAGGGAGACCCCCTTTCAAAATATTAGCCTTAAATGACTTTTGGGCCGGGAAATAAAGAATGAATTTTTCAGGTCTGTTAAGAGCTTCGGCTCAACAGACCGAGCCCCTTTCCCCAAAAATTTTTTATGTCTCCCAATTTACCAAAGTATGAAATGGGCCAATTAAAAGTAAACAGTATCAGTTTTCATTCCCCTTTTGAAAATGCGGGACAGTTTTGATCCCCCTATTACAGGATGAATATCCTTGTTTTGAATCCAACCGGGGGGGGGGAAGGATGACCAAAATAAAACATTTGGGTGCGTAAATTTTTGAAAAGGAGAGGATATTTTAAACTATTAAATTCACTCACTCAAGAGGCTATATTTGGGGCATCTTTATTAAATGTTTTTAAATGGTTAAAGGAATACATAAAGGGGGATGTAGGGAAAAATTCTTACGGCTATTAAACCGGGTGAAAAAAAGAAGTCACGGGGTTCGAACTGGAAAAGCGTAGGGTTTTAAAAAAAAAATAAAGGGGAAAACCCGTTTAAATAGTGGGGGTAAAAGATTGGCATGGACTCGTCATCAGGGATTAGTGCAGAGTCTGGGATTTTTAAAAAGGGGTCCCCGGGGCAATTTCAAGGATGGGGATGAAAGGTTTGGGTATAAAGGGATTTTTAAGTAACAGGACTACCTCGTGTAGGTCTCCCAGCCTCTTGTATCTTCCCTTTTTTTCCTATTTTCTTTTCGGGCCCTAAAAACTCCCCCGGTCGATTTTTTTTTCAGTTTTTATTATTTGTACATTTTTTTCCACCTTCACTGTTTTATTAAGTTACATCTGCGTCTTATTACATAATAATGTGAAAAAAAGCCACTGCGAGTTATTAGTAGTAGCCCTTTTGAGCCAACCGGGGCCATATTTTGAAGTGAATGCTCCGGCGGGGAGTAATTCTCTTATGTTTTCCATTGGGGCATACCCAAAGGTATCAAAAATGCATGATGGACTTTGGGAAAACGGTATTTAGTCCCCGGGAGGACCCCATCTTTGAAACCACCCCGCGAAAATGCCCTTTTTGGGGGTACATTTTTTGCACGTGATTGGATTTCTATATACTATCGGGGCGGTTGACGACTAAATATACGCCCAATGTTCCCCGTCTAAATAAAAAAAAATATAAGCATTTTTTTTATAGATTAATTATTTAAAAAAATAAATTTCGAAAAAAAAATCATTTATTTTTCAATATTTTTTATTAAACTTGTCTTTTTTTAGTGAAACAAACGGGTAGTTTTTTTCCAAAATTTTGCTTTGTGCCACCTTTTTTATCTGTCTATAAAAATAACTAAACGTAAACTATCACCCACCCAGTTTACAACAAATATATGTAAAGAGGCATAAAAACTTGGGCCGCCGCGGGCTTATCTATTCTACGATAACGCAAGTTGGGAAATGGTACGGAGGGTTTTAACACCAACGATATCAATAAGCAGGCGGAAATTGTTACATAGGAAATTGCCTTTGGGGGCCATCTTGGATTTCAAAATGGCCGCCAAATTTTTTAAATTATTCTTTACTAGATTTTGGGAAAAGACGTATGGAGCTGATTTTTAAACCTACGATTATTTTCCCTAATAAGCAGCGGAGGTATATTGAACATGTCGTTTTTAGTCAAATAAAAAATAAATAAAAAGCAATCATCCTGAAAAGGGACCCCGATTCGAAGCCTGCCCCTAAAAAAATTCGCGCATAAAGGAGGATGTTGCCACGAGATCTCACTGCTGCTCTCGTGTGATTCATTGTACAGAGCTTTGTTTTTTCGCGAAATACCTAATTTTCTGCAAACCAAACATGGAGACCTGGCTCGCTTTGGGTGATGTATTGTATGGGAGACCGCTGGGGTTGATTCGTGGGGTAGAGAAGGCGACTGGATGTCACTGGCTTGGTCAGAAGAGTGATCCCTTGGTTTTTTCGCAATGAACAAGGGAACTATGCTAGAATCTCCAGTGTACTATGCACAGATGCGAAACTCCACGAAACATCCCCCGATTGTACAGGCATTTTCATAAAGGTATTCCCTACAGCTTAGACCAGGGAACCCTTTTGCCAGAATCGTGTTGATCGCAACAGAAGAAACAGTCAAAAAAGATACGAAAACAGCTGGGGGAACCGGGGTTTTAGTCTTCGACAAGGGGCTGTGTCACGATAATCAAAACTGCAGAAAATCGGGCTGCTGCACTGGGAAAACTACGAAAACTACCCTTGTGAATGGCAGCGACACTTCACCCCAAAGCACCCTGACTTGTCTACTTCTCGCATAAAACGTGATGATTCTGGCGTCACAGTATCGGGATTTTTTAACGGGAAAATGACGGGACCAATCCATTCCCCGAGACCCGTCAGTTTTTCCAGAAATTCAAAACCCGGGCGGCTGGGGGGGAGGACTTTTAATGACCTACTAAAACCCCCTGCAAAAGGGGGGAAGCGGCGTATCAAAGTTTCCAAAAAGTTTAAAGGGGGAACAGGTTTTTATCCAGTAAGAAGCTAAACTTGAAGCCCTTTGAAAGATAAAGCGAAATTTGGGAAGGCCCACAAACAGGGATCGCCTGAGAGCTGACAAAACTTTTTTCCACCATGATACTCTCGCCAAGAAAAGGGAACCTCGCATGCAACTTGCCCTTTTTGTCACCCCTAGGGCCGTTCCGGGTTTTTTTGGGCAAACTTTGATGGGTCATGAAAAAAAACAAACAAAGTTGCCTTGCGAAACCGGGGAAGGTCTTTGTAACCACCGATAACGTTGACAAGCGAGTGCAACAATATTGAGCGATGGCTTCATAAAAGATGCTGGCGAAACGACAGTTCAAAGAACTATTGACCGCACCCTTGCTGCCGTTCACGCTGGTCAAGGCAGTGAGCGCATCGATTTTTGCCCTTTGAACATCCAAAAAATCCACAAAGAGCTGAGGTGGAACGGTTCAAAAGAAGGGATCAGTTTCGCCGAAACAGACCCCCACAAAAAAATCATGAAATGGCGGCGTCTCCTTTCTTTCAGCCCAACAAAGGAAAACTGGTTGTGTTTCTGGCGGAGCGTGGAACAGAAACAAATCGGAAAAGCAAAGGCAACAGAACACGTATGTCACCTGTTTGAAAAAAGTCTGGTACGCCCCGATAGGTGGGAAATTGGTGCAAGCCTCGAAAGTAGCCCGAGGAAACAACACCGTATGTTTTTCCACCAAGCACGGGGCCCTACCCACTACAAAAGATCATCTTAGTGGCAGTGACACCCCAATTTTTGACATCACCCCTTCATCTCCGCGAACCCTCGATAGTCCTCTTTATCAACGAGGAAAAAAAAGGGTTTGATCAGAATGATTGACGTTGGAAAGTTGGGGTGCGGTATTGGGGGCTGAGTTTGCGTGCATTGCCCGGGCCCTTTATCATGGAGCGGGTGTGACCTGTATGCTCTGGCTGCAAGGAAAGATAAAGGCTTTGAAACTTGTGCAAGCGAATGAAACTTACTTCAAAGCATTCACAGATCTGGGGTTTCGTGGAATGTACCAACAGACTCTTTAATAGCATTCAGGCCTTCCGTTTCAGTGTACCCCGGAACACGAAAATCGTCGTGCTAATTTACCCCCGTTTCCATGTTCTGTGCAAGAAGGGCCAGATCGAAACGGCAATTGCCGCCTTGGGGGACTCCTTGATGCGCATACCTTAGGGCCAACTATCGGGGGCTTCTGGCGACGCAGCCTTGAAACCTGCCAGACGCCCAGCACCATCAGAGGACATGGCTGGGAACCGATATGGCGGGTTTGCTCAAAAACCGAGGAGGCGGGCACCAGCTTTCCCGAGTCGTCTGAATCTCATCAAATGCACATGCAGAAAACTTTCGCCCAGATTGCTCCTGCATACTGAAAGGGGTTGAAGTGCCTGTTTGTTTGTAGTGCAGGGACTCCCAAAATGGTGGGGATGAGCATTTTGGTCGGATGCCAATGACTTGATGGCGACTCTGATGATTAAATTTGTGTGCACTGTATATTTTTATAGCATATGGTTCTCTATTAAATGCAGGCCAAATTGCCTGAAAAACTTTTTAGACAGAAAACGGTTTGCCCAAAAAGTATAATTTGGAAGATCATACCGGTGTTTTGACTAAAAAATACATGTTAATGATACCTCCGCTTGCTTTTAGGAATTACATCGTATTTTTTGTTAAAAACACTCCATACGTCTTTCCAAAAATCTAGTAATGAATAATTAAAAAATGGGGGGCCATTTTAAATCCAAAGGGAAAGGCACCAAAGGCATTTCCTATGTAAAATTTCCGCCTGCTTATTAATATCTATGGTGTTAAAATCCTCTCCGTCGTTCCCAACTTGCGTTATCGTCAGATAGATATGCCAGCGGCGGCCTAATCATTTTTATGCCCTTTTAAATATTTTTGTAAAATCGTTTGGTGGATGATATTTTTCTTGTTTTGGGTTTTTTTTTAAGACCATAAACGGTGTAGCAAAATGCATTTTGGAAAAAACTACCAGGGTTTTTTTTTACTAAAAAAAAATACAAATCTAATAATAAAATATTTAAAAAAAAAAATGATTTTTTTTTTTTGTAATTTTTTTATAATAAATTAATTATAACAAAATGCCATTTATTTTTTATTTAGACGGTACCATTGGACGTATATTAGTCCAACCGCATATCGTAGTAGTAAGAAGCCCAATACACATGCAACAATGTACCCCCCCAAATGGGCATTTTCGAGCTGGGTGGTTTCAAAGATGGCTTTCCTCCGGGCACTAAGCTACCTTTCTCGTGCCCATCCCCCCTTTTCTGACACGGGAGACTTGGTCAAGGGAAAATCAAAATAAAATTATTCCCCCCGCCGGAGCTTTACTTTTTTGCTGGCTCAAGGACTATAGGAGCGGTCCCGATCCGCGTATTGTGATATGAACGCCCGCAGCCTAGCGGGGCGACCATCTGGCTTAAAAACCTTTTCCCAATTTTTTTTCCGCAAAAACTTTTGATTTAAAAAAAAACTGGGAAACCATCGTCTTCCTGAAAAAACCCCTGCATAATTACATAAACTCAAAAATATATGATATACAAAATACGGCAAAATAAAGTACGCATAAAAAATTTTTCTCAAAATTTGTTTTTTTTTCAACCCTTTAGTGCTCGGGCTATTATCATCGTACCACTTTTGTAAGCACGGTTTCCTGTATCTACCGCTTTCTGATTAATGTTGGTTTTTAAATACGTCCCCCCGTTTTGGGGGAACATATCTAACCTAAAAAAAATATTTTGCTAAACTTCCTTAAATTGTTAACAAAAACTGTCTAGCCTCATCAGCGCTGACCTCACTGACTCCACCCACTGTAAACCTGCTTGACTTTATAATCTTGATTTCCCAAAATTAGCGGTCCCCCCAACTTACCCATTTAAAAAAAAACTTAAAAAAAAAAATTGAACCGGCCCGGACTGGAACCAGGGCCCTCCTCCACGTGGTGCGGACTCCGAGCCCACGTTGCCCACTGACCCCATTCATTTGGCTCTGAGGCTGAGGCACCCGGGGAAGGTTTCTGCTGACCGTCCCAAGCAAAAACAGTTAAAGGCCCCCCCTGGGGTCCGGTTGTGGGGGCGGCAACCTACGGGGCCCATTTTCCTTTTCAACTTTCTTGGCCGACAGCCACTTAGCGGGATTTGTCCCGTTGTGTTAAAACATTTAAAAAATTTTTGGCTAACTGTAACTTTTTTGGTTCCGTGAACCGAGGTCCCCAAGGGGCTGTAGTGGCTCCCCGGGTCCCTTGTTTTTTTACCCGGTTGCTAAAACTTTTTTAATTTATTCTTGCTTTTTTAGCGTTCCCTTGGTATCAAGTCCCCCCTGTGGTACGGCGTGGCCATGCACAAAGTGGATCGGGGGGCAGTTTAAAGAACACTAAGGTGGAAAATTTTTTTGGGGGGGGAACCCCCACCCTCCACTTTGTCCTCACCCAATGGGGGGGCCCTGGGGGGGATTCCTTTTTTTTCTTTAATTTAAAAAAAAAAAATTTTTAAAATTTGTGGCCTTACGCCTGAAAAAACTTCTAGGCCCGGGGGTGCCCCTGAGGTTCACTTGAATTTGGGGGAGGTTGGTCGCCCTTGGGGCCCGGTGGGTTTTTAAGGGACGGGATTGGCCACCTATTATAAAAACGTGGGAAAGACACTTGTTTTTTTAAAGTAACATTTCGGGTTAAAATTTTCCCACTGATGGTACGGGGCTTACCATTAAAAAACTGGATATAACGCGGGTTTTAGGGCCACAACAGAGTTTTTTTAAAATATTTTTTTCCCTTAGAAAAGAACCCCTTTAACGATTATTTTTAAAGTTTAAGACTAGGGCCTACCCCCTTTTAAATTTTTGCCTGCCTTTTAAGTTTCAGGTCCCCCCGTGAAGAAACTTCCCCCTATTTCCATTGAAAACCCCCCCCCCCTCTGTGGGGACATTTCATGACCAAAAAATTCCTCTGGGGACTGGAACCGGGCCTTGGTCACCTCTTTAAAACCTGCCTCCCCAACCAAGGGGGGGGCCCAATACCCCAAGTGAACCCCAGGGTCCCTTTAGCCCTAGTCCTCCTTTAATGAAGCCCTGGGGGTCACTCCTAAGACCCTGGGGGTTTATCCTAATGGGCCCTGGATCATTTTCTTGGGGTTTAGCTAGATGAAAAAAAAAAAAATTAAGTAAATTTTAAAATTAAAAAGAAAAATACAAAAAGGGGAAAGGTTTGGGGTCCCTTTTAAGTGGTTTGAGCAGCCCAACTGCTTTTCCCCATCTTCTTCCAAGATGGCCCCCTTTCCTCCAAATTTAACAACACTTTTTCCCTAACCTTGGGAAACCCGTGTGGCCCCGCCAAGCCGCAACAATTTTGAAAACATAATTATAATATTATATAAAAGGGGTTTATAATATAATAAAATATCTTATTTTAATATTATTATATTTTAAAACTAAGTAATTTATTAAAATTTATAAAATTATATATATTTTTTTGTTTATTTTAATGATTATATAAAAGTAAAATTAAATGAATAAATAATATGAAGGGGAAATATACGAAAACATAGGGGTTTAAAAGTAAAAATATTAAGAACCCCCCTAAAAATTTTTTTTTTGAAAGGGGATGTAAATTTTAAAAATTATTTTAAAATTATTTTTTTATAAGGGACACCAACCTTGCTAGCAGCTTGGTGTCACAATATATATAATTTATTTTAATATATAATATTTTAAAATATATTATATAAATTAATTATATATTAGTTATGAGAGGAGAGAAGAGAAGTTATGCACTGTGAGTGCAGGTATTATAAAAACTTATAACAAATCTGCATAACAAAACTTGCAAAAACAAACTCGGCTCACAAACTCTGCATCAAAAAACCTGCATACAAACTCTGCATAACAAACTCGCATAACAAACTCGCAAAAACAAACTCGCATAACAAACCGGCATAACAACTCGGCATAACAAACTCTGCATCAAAATGTCAAAAACTTTTTTACTTTTTGCCCAATTTTAAATAAAAAAAAAAACCATCAAAATCTCTTTTTAAATTAAAATTGGATTTTTTTTTTTTAAAAAACTTTGTTTGGGAGAATTTTCTGCCTGAGAAAAAGGTTTTGAAACCTTTAAAGCTAAATTCCAAACTTTTTTTTGCTAAATAATGTAGAAAAGTTTTAATAATTCCTTTTTTTTTTATTTATAAAAAAATAAATATAGCTGTGTGGTCCTGAATTTTGGGCTTGAAACTGGTTTTTTGAATTTGTGAAAACAAAAATTAAAAAAAATAATACCTATATATTTTTAAAAAATTTGGGGCAAAAGAAAAAAAGGATAAAAAAAGGATGATTTTTTTATGTAAATAAAAATTCCGAAATTAGTTCCCAAAAACTTTAAGGAAATACAGAAATCTTTTATTATAGAGTTTTTAACTTTCAAAAAGGAGACAAAGTTTTGGGAAAATTTTGAATTTTTGGTAAAGTTTTTGCCTTTAAAAAATGGCCGAAAATCCCAAAAACAACCAAAAAAAAAACCTTAGCCAAAATTCCCTTATTTCTAGGTAAGGGTTTTGATACCTTGAATTGTGAAAAATTTCAAGAATTCCAAGTAGTTTAAATGGTGTTGACCAAAAAAGGGAACAGTCCCCTTAAATTGGGGGGTTTCCTGAGCCACAAATTCACTTTCCACTCAAATCATTTTTTTAAACTCCCGGGTTTTTTGTTCCCCAAATGTCGACTATCTGTCCCGGACTACACCGGGTAAAAAACAAACAATTTTAAAACACCTTAACTAATTTTTTTACAAAATTAAAAAATAACAAATTACACGCCAGCTTCCTAAACAACCCTTCACTCCCTAAATAAATTTCCCCAAAATTCCTACATAATTACTTCTCTGGTATTGGCTGGGGAATAGATAGGAGGGGTTAATTTGGGTTTGGTATCTCACGTTTTTCGACCCCGGGGAAAATCCTGGCTCCAAGGGGTTCCTCCCCGGCCTTCCACCGCCGTTATCCTTGCCTGTTATCCTCTCGTCCTCACGCTGCGACTTTTCCTGCATCCCCAGCAGGAACCAAACCCGGACAGGTGGGGGAAAATAAAGTGGGGGCGGCGGGTCCCGTGGGGTTTTTTGGCCCGGGAGGTTTTGGGGAGGGCACCTGTGGGAAAAATCAGTCGGGCCAGCTCCCCCTGCTCCAAAATGGCGGCTGCTGGGGTTGCCACTTCGACCCCCTAAAAGGTTTTTACGTCTCCTTTTTTTATTATGCATGCCTGATTTCCTATCCCCCCAATGCAATTTCAAAAAGGGCGTTTTGGTAACGCACCCCCCCTATTTTTGGGAGGGACTTTGACCTAAAAACCCCCTCCCCAAAAAATAGCGTTTCGGCAACCCTTTCCCCCAACCCGAAAAGCAATAAAAAAACAAAAAAAACTGAGGCGACGTGCAAGGGATACGGGAACTTGAAGCCTATAATAAGTTAGCCATTTCAGGTAGCAAAACACGGGCCTGTAAAAAGTCTTCAGTGGCTACTTTACCTCGCGGGGTTACCTCGGTTCTGCCCCGGGGTTTGCAGCCAACGACACGCTCCAAATCTTTTTTGATTTAGCTCGTTATATTGTTTTTGAAAAATCCTTACGGTACCATTCTGAAGCACGTTTTTACACACAGACCTATGCATCCTGCCAAGCGAAATAAATCTATTTTGACCTCTGTGTCCTTACCTCATCACTTCAGTGTGTACGCCTCAATTGTTTGTACTATATAATGCAAGGTTGGGAAATCTTGAAACAGAAAATGTACCTGTTTAGTACTGATGGAAGATTCCAGTTTGAATGATAGCCTGCATGGGGGCTCGTGCGTGGAGACCCCCAGGATGGGGTCGTAGAGTGCCACGCCCATGCGGATGCCCCCAATGATTTATTGATTCCGTAACACTCAAACCCCCTTCAAACCTAGGTTCAAAACCAGCTGGGAGGGGATTAGTGAGGCAGCTTAGCACCGAATTTCAAAGGGGGTGGGGACATGCCGGATAAAAGCACCAAATTTTGATCAGGCATCTTCAGGGGCCCAGCTCTGATTCTATAACCGGCGCCAACGTACGAACCACCTTTTTGTTTTCTACGATCATTTTTGTAATGTGAGCAATTTAAACATACGAAAAAAGAAAAATGTAAACCCTTTTAGACCGTGCTAATTTACCCAAATGGTCAAAATTGCATGTTTCTTGTTTTAGGGATTTTCTGATATGGGTTTCTCATTATTTGGCCTTAGGGGTGTTTAAATTCAATCCTGAAATAAACATACTTTGTACACAATTAATAGGAGAGCAAAGCATAAGGTCAGTTCAAAGGTTTTTAAAGGGGAATCTGCTAACAACTGACATTAAAACCCCTGGAAAAAGCAGTGTTAATGTCCCAAAACCCTTCTCTGCACAAAATTCAATTACTACATTTCCCCTAACCCGGTAAGCTACTTCTCCATCGGCAGCTGCAAAGTTATGTGCATTACCCCGGCCTTCTTGCATGGCATCGTCTCCCCACGTGCCATGGCGCTTTTGCAACCATTGATCAGGCCCTGCAGGCCTGGGATGCCAAAAAGGGCAGGTTTGGGGCACCGGACGCCAGGTTTCGTTGCACTCTCTAGAGTCCATCCAAAAACCCTTGGGTTTGGAGGCTTTCTGCTCACAATGATCACTGTTCCCCGATTCCGCTTGGTAGACTGCGCGCATGGTGCTGCAGAAAAGGGGTTTTCTTGCGTTGGGGGAATGTTTCCCATTGTCCTGTTTTTTTTGGGGGAAAAGTTTCCCCACGTGCCTCGTTCACAGAGTCCCCGTTGCTTTCTTTTTGTGATGACACGGGAAGCGCTCGAGCAACGGAAAATTCCTTGCAGTTCACTGTCACAGTCATGTAAGGGTGATTCATAGGGTTTTTGGGTTCCTCACCTCCCGTAGGCCCCTTTCCAAACCCCAACCCATTTTTCCCTTTTGCCAAAGAAAGCGGAAGTTTGTGTCGCAGCCCCTGAAACTGTGGAACATAGGGAGTGCCGTTTACCTATCTTTTTCCCGAGCAAAAGCATATGGATTTTTAAAACCGGTAATGAATTTCTTTCCCGTTCCAAAGGTAACCCAATGGGTGCCATTGATGCTGGCGGTCAGGGAATGATACTTTCCTATCAAGCAACGACTCTGTGTCGACTGCGTACCAAAAAAAAGGTGGGGCTCCTTGTCCCGCGGGATCTTTCAGGGGGAACGACAATCCTTGTATCGGCCCCTTCATGGTCACATCGTGGGATGGGGTGGTCGGAAAACCCCTGTGATCACATCGTGCCTGATGTTATGAGACCCCTTTCCCTCTGGCCAGTCATTGGGGCCGACTTTTTTTTTTTGAAAGAACTGGGAAAACTCCCCCCTTGTTTGTGGAATCCCGGAGGGGGTCGGGCCAGTTGTGGGCACCTTGGGGTTTGGGCCGCCGACCTTTCCTCCGCACACCTTTTTTCCCCTTTTTTCTCTAGTTTTTTCTTTTAGTGGGAATGTAGCGTCCCCGACCACATCGACTCTTTTGCAGGATTCCGACTCAGGATGTGGGGGGTGCAAAAACCCCCTTAGCATTGAATTGGGGAATTGTATGAGGAAGCAGATACACCCAGCAAAAAACCGTCGAGAATTCGGGGATCCAGAAACGGGGGTGTAATAGCATTTAATTAAATTAAAAAAAAAAAAAAAGTTCTATTATGCAGGCATCCTATCGGGGGGGCGGGAACAGTGGTTGGTCTCTCGTGGCGTTCTCGGGGACCCAGTTCGATCCCCGAAGAAAACCAAAATCTTTTTGCACCGTCGAGTGGGCCCCAAAACACCCCCTGCCCTGCCCTTAACTCTACCTTCGATGCGAGTGCTCGGGGTGAACCGGGGGCGGCATGAGCCTTAATCACGGGGTCACCCATAAAAATCCTGCCTGCGCCCCCACGGACGGGGCCCAAACCCTCACGCCCTCAAGTGACCTCCGGGGGGTTAACTACCGGGGGGGCCCGGGGCACTAGCCTACAGGCGCTATAGCCAAAATGTTAAAAAAAAAAATAAAAAAAAATAAAAATTGTGTTTTAAAAAAAAGTTCGGGTCGCTTGGCCCGGTTCTAGAAGAAACTTGGATTTGAGGAATCCCCGGAAAAAAATGTGGTGCTTTTTATCCGGCATGTCCCCTCAAAATACCTAAGCGCCTCACTAGATGAAGGGGGCTGTACATGTGCCCTGCAAGGGAAAGACGTTGGTCCGTGTTTCCGGGCGGTGCTGGGGATACAGTCCTGGCCCCATCCCAAAATCCGCCGGGGACCGTCGCCATACACCGGGCCCGCGGAGGTCTGTGCGCTTCATGCTTGCGAGGGAGACCCGCCACCCTCCATCTCCTGGCAGAGACTCGGTCAAATTCCCAACAGCCATGTGAGTGTTTTGTTGTCAACTTCCCAAAAAGCCATGGAGTGTTTTGTTGCAACTTCCCCAAAAGCCGTGGGGGTGTTTTTGGGGTTTTTTCAACTTCCCAACAGCCGTGTGAGTGTTTTTTTTGTTGTCAACTTCCCAAAAACCCTGTGAGTTTTTGTTGCAATTCCCAACAGC
>JACEEZ010015499.1:0-16406 GCA_016584305.1 Chionoecetes opilio | reverse complement strand
ACAAAATCCCCCCTCTGCACCCCCTTTTCCCCCCGGGTGTTCCAGACAGAACAAGTCGCATCCACGCCCCAAAGACGTTTACGAGCGTTCATAAAACACTCCCGGCTTGGTATCACAAAAATTGGTTGAAAAATTCTATGTTCATTTTTGGACTCTAATAAAGGGTACAATTTGGAGTAAAATTTTTAAATCACCCAATAACTCTAAAATTTATACCGATTTATACGTGCGGGCGCTAGAGCGACCGCCTGGCGATTGGAGCAAAGAACCCCAGTCCCTTTGTGTGGTGATAAAAGTTTTTTGGTGTCAATTCTCCCACTTTTAAAAGCCGGGAAAGGGAGAACAGCTCCGTCTTGTTGTCGTTGATCGGAGAAACTTTTTGCCAGTTTCCAGGAACTCATTTGAGGCTCGACTGTCCCAACCCCCTTTCCCCCTTTTTGCTGCGGGGTTCCGTTTCAAGCTGCTGCATGTACAGCCCCCAGACAATTCTGTTGTCTACGCGAAGCTGGGATTGAAAAGGGCACAAAAGACATCGGGGCAAAACCCTTTGGGAATGTCTTTGCAGTCCCCGGTCGCAGCATGTTATGAGGGCAGCACCATCCAGGATGTTGACCAGTACTTGGGGGTGGAGAGACCCCTTTTCACTGGAACAAGGTTTTTCCCCAGGCGGGCATAAAGTCGATTTGGTTCCAGTTCTGGCCCCCTTTGAGACAAAAAGGGGGGACAGGCCGGGTTTTCTGTGAAAAAAACTCGCCCAAAATCACCAGGGTATCTGGGAGCAATGTACACCCGGGAAAAGGGCGAACAGCGTTCTTCAGGGATGACTCTGTAGCTGTTTCCTGACTTCTTCTGACTGGTGGACGGCTAAAAAGAGGGGTTTTGTTTAGCTTGTTTGGGACTGTGATAGCCTGTCTGGTTCACACCCTCTCTTAAACATATGTTTCCCCTCTGCCGCACTGTGCTCCCAGCGTGTCCACAACGTCTCTGCGTTCAGGACAAGGAGACACTGCTGATTCAGCGAGCGGGTTCCCCATCTTTTCCCCAGGGCTGGGCTCAGTGATCGCAATTTGCGCAAATGCAATCTGGCATGCTCTTCTGTTATGGTGACGTCCATCTGTGTCCTGCCTCTTCTGGGTTGACCCCTTGAATTCCTAAATTAAACGAGCCATCTCGGGACCAGATATCTCCAGCGACAAAGAGCTACAGGGTTCCCGCGGGCCCACACACCGCCGTCCCCTTCACGGAAGCATTTTTTCCTAGGGCCCCTGGTCAATACGCAGAAAAGAATGCACGCTCTGATTTCTTGACGACAAATTTCCCCCGCAGAAACTTAGCATAGACATGGGTATGGAGCTGTTTCAGTGACCCCCATGTCTCGTAGGTGGATGGGCACCCTTCGGTAGTGTTTGGTCCAGGGCGAAGAACCAAGGGACGATTTTGGGGACTGGGCCTCTATGTAGGCGGAAGTCGGCCTCACGTATCGCTCCACGTAACACACACCCAACTCCAGCTGCGGGATAAGACCAAAATTTGAATTGAGGACATGCACGGCCCTTTGCACACCCCAGCTTCAAAGGGACCACCACTTGCATCTTCCAAGGCTGGTGTACTCCCTGTAGCACTCTGCTAGGAGATACGTCTACGGCTGTGATTTGGGGGCCCTCTTGTCTGTCACGTGGGATCTTTTAAAAACGAATCTGCTGTTTCCACTTGGAGCAACCCCGGCCTGAACGAGGTCCTGTCCGCCTCCCTCCAGAGATCTCCAAGGACCTTGGGACCGCCATCCGGTGTAGGCCACCAAACATCACTACGAATCGATCCTCGCCCTAACTTTAGGCCAGCTTTTCCCTTGAATCTACTTTTCCGAGTGTAGAGGGGGTGGGCAAATGGAGGATGGACTGGGCCCGGGTTCAGACACAACTGCCGTCTTCCCAGTCCTCGAGTGGGGGATCAGGTTTCGGATTTTTTCCTCGTCAGGAAAAGGGGAGCAAGGACCCTGAGAGCCACTTCATGTCTTTGGTGGTTGTGCTGCTTGTTGGCTTGCATGGTAGCAGCCCAGGAATCATTCATCCCCTTCGGGGGCAATCCCGCACCCGTTCAGGTTCCACCAGCTGTAAACAGAAAAAAAACTTAATTTTTTAAACATGTAAATTAGTACATGTGGTAATTTGGCTTGATTTTTAAAAAAAGTGGGGGTAAAGTTAAAGAATAATGTGAAACCTCCGATATTTTCCGCAAGGTTTAGTATGAGGACAGTTTGCTCGGTTTTTTGGACCTTCTTGCTTTTTCACCGGTGGGTGTTGCCTGGAAGAGAACAGGGGGTACATTGGTGTAGGTCCGGGGAAGTTGCGACATCTTCTGGCACCACAGCTCACGAGGGGGTGGAGCAACAGCCCGGGGAAACTCCCTGAAGTCGTTGTTGGGTGTTGGAACAAAAGGGTATTCAGTTCCCTGGGAAAGAGTCGGCGCATGGTTTTAGCTGGGGTTGTGGGCAAGTTTTCAACTGCACGTCGTGAAGAGACCACCTTTTTAGCTCAGGAGGACAAAATGCTTTCTCCATCTTTTAGTAATGGCAGCCCTTTTTCGCCAAGCTCAGTTTTGATGGCCCCAACCCCCCATAGGAAATTCAGTCCCAATCATACAAGCGGTCCCCCCAGTTCACGCTTGAGATCTTCGGGTTGGGACCATCACACCCCAAAAGATTATTGCGTAGGTTATATATTAAATGTATGTTTTAACTATACTAAGACGGATGTCCGAGTGTCTGAGTGTCTATACTGGGCTAGGGAGTGAATATGCCACCTTTTGAGACATTATGCTCCCCAAGCGCCACGCCACCAATCATGTGACGTGGATAACCTGGTTTTGGGGAACCAAAGACGTAAAAACCCTCCTCACTGGCCCCCGGAACAACAGGTTCCGGCCTCCTTTCCCTTATAGAGCAATGGCCGGAGAGGGGGGGGACGAAAGGGGGAGGCTAAGGAGACGGTTAGCCTTGCCTTCTACCCCCGACACACCTTCCGGGGTTTCTGTGTGTACCCCACACCTGGGGGTGTGGAGTACCTTGTACGTCACAAAACTGTTCCCGGGTCTGTCCCTAGACTTTAGTTCTTTGGCCGACTTAACGAAGCGTGACATTTTTTAAATGTAAAAACCCTTCACAAGGTACAAATAATATAATAAAAAATTATATCTTGCGTAGTATTTTGTCTTACGCGAACCCTTTGGCACAAAAAAATTTATAAATTACGTAAAAACCCGCTCGACCACTTTTTAGCCCATACATACCATTTTATTTGATGTGTACTCGGGGCAACGAAGAAATTTACCACCCCGTAAAGAGGGCAATGGGAAATTTCCCCTTACAGGTTAGTAACCATTTCCCAACAGGGAGTGAACCCTTTTCCTAAAAAACCATACAAAGGGGGGGAACAAAATTTGGTGATAGGGGGTGGATGAATAACATTAATCAGCATAGTGTTGCGTTACAAGACATAAGGTAATGTCGTAACTAAAAAAGACGAAAGGGGGTGGTATGGGCAACAAAAAAATTAATATAAGTTACGGCTTAATTGAATAAGGGAGATACAACTAATTAATACACGTGAAGGGGGTAAAAATTCCCATGAAAAATTTAACAAGTAAAAAAAAGAAAGATTGAGAGACAAGGGGGGGTTGCCCGAGCGATGCTGTGTCAAAACCGACCTCGGGGCAGCGAGTCACACTTCCTCTCCCTTGCATCAATCACTGCTCCACCACCAAAAATTTCTGATATAGACAGGAGGACCAAGATTCTCTTGCATTAATTGCTCTGGGATACAGTTTTTTTCAAGGGGCAAGAACGAGGCGGGGACGGGGGAAGAAGGGGCTATCAAGAGGACAGGACAAGAGTACAAGTTTTAATGGACAGACGGGGGACAAGTTTTGAATTTTTTTAAAAAGACGGGACGAGAGAGGGAACCTAGCCGATCTTTAATTTCCAATACTTCCCTTTGCAAACTCCTTGCAACAGTCAGCCACCACCACTCAGCCACCTGCCAGCCCCCGGGCCCAGCCCGCCTAGTCACTTCTTCACATCGTAACAACGCCCTTGGGGGAAAACCCTCCTGATTCAGCGTAGGGAGGGTTGTTTTTGCTGAATTTCACAATGGTAGTGGTATACAACATCTATGACCTTAAAAGAGAATATTTTAAAAAACGCCCTCTTTTAAATAAATGACCTTAGTGGGAGATATGTTTTTTCACATTTGTTTTGCTAAATGCCATGTGAAAGAGTTTCAAGAAATTTAAATTTTGTAGTTTTTTTTTTTATAGATGTTTTAAATATGCTTTACCCCCCCCTAGTATTTCATAATTTTTTTTAATTTTTAATAATTGTTAGCTTCACTTTATGAATAAATTACATATATATATATATATATATATAATATATATATATAAATATATATATATATATATATTATATAAATATATATATATTCAATTCTTTCTTGAATGCCTTTTCAAGCCAGGAGATGGGAGATAATAGTTAATTAATTAAAGTTTTTTAGAATTTATTGATCTTAAAAAAAGTTAGAATGTAAGTAAATTTTTTTGCTATATGATGTATGCGATGTACTCCGTCTTGGGAAGCAGGAAATGAAAGTACAGGGGAAATTTTAAAAAAAACCTTTTTTTTTAGGGGAATTTAATTTTTGAATTGAGGGGTGAATGTAATCACCCCGAGTACCCCCCTTTTGTAAATAAAGAACCTTACTACCCCCGCAGATAATTCCTTACTAACCGAAGTCTATTTCTAACACATCCGTTGCAGGGAGTGTTTCTTTTTCCCCTGTCTAAACTCTTTCCCCAGGCCCCTGGTTATTTCGCAAAGTTTATTGCCAGGAAATTTTTTGTCTTTTTAAGGGTATTTTAACACAAACACTATTTAATTAGCAGCCAAGTGCTACGGCACTCGTGTCAAAAGAGATTTAATTTCGCCATTGGACTCTTTATGCACATTTTATTTTTTAGAATATATCTAGTGAAGGCAGTCTTATACTTCTTAGAGAATGATTAAATAAATTTTACTCTCTGATATGCAATGAAATAAAATACATGCAATCTTTAAAGTGAAAATTTTTATACGACCCCGAGTCTATTTTTATTAGTGAGAAGCTGTACTCCGTAAATAAAAGGTTCATAAAAAACAAAATAAAATAAATAAATAAAATTAATACTCTTAAAAGCAGCAAAAGCCAAAAGTCAAGGGAAGTTATGCCATGTGGCCTCCCAGCACAACATTTTTATTTAGTTTTAATAATTTGGGTTTTGAAATCATTCTATCCTTTTAAAAAGGTATGCAAAAAAACCCTATGATTCTTAATGTTTTTGATAATTTTTGTACCGACCCGAGCGAGCGGGGACGCACGTTAAAGGGGAGAGCGTATAGCGTCTGGTTATATATTAAAAATATGGGTTTAAACTATACTAAGACAGGGGTTCCGAGTGTCTGGTGTCTATACTGGCGCTAGTGGATCGAATCTTTCACCTTTTGGAATTATGCTGACCCAAACAGCCACGCCCTCCCCTCATGATGACGTGGATAACCTGGTCCGGGGGAACAAACGTAAACACCCCTCACCGGCTCACCGGAAAAACAGGTTCCGGCCTCCTTTTTTATATGCCAATGGCCGGGGGGAGAGGAGAGACAGAACACGGGAGTACAGGAGAGGTTAGCCTTGCGCTCCTACTCACGACACACCTTCCTGGGTGTCTGTGTGTACCCCACACCTGGGGTGTGGAGTACCTTGTCACGTCATTAACTGTTCCCGGCTCTGTCTCCTAGACATTAGTTTCATTGTCCGTTACTTAACGAACTGCGTGACATACTTAATGTATAAACCTTCACAAGTGTACATATATAAAATATATATATATATATATATATATATATATATATATATAATATAAAATATATATATTTTATATATATATATATTTTATATATATATATATAATATTATATATTTTATATATATATATATATAATATATATATATATATATATATATATATATATATATATAATATATATATATATCTTTGTATATTGTATTACTCGAATCCTTTGGCACTAAAGAATATTTATAAATTACGTAAGAACCGCTCGACCACGTTTAGCCCATACATACCACTTTATTGATGTGTACCTCTGGGGCAACGAAGCAAGTTTACCAGCCCGTCAAGAGGGCATCATCCGGCAATCACCCCTTACCAGTATCAACATGGAGTGGACCCGTTATCCGTTAAAATAACCATACTAAGAAGGGTAACAAGATGGGCAGAGGTGTTTCCCCTTTCCCTTTGGTTGTGCCTTGTTGTACATGGGGCCTGCTGATTCTCCCGACGTCGTACCAGCTGTTGGACATCAGTAGCTGGGAAATCGTGAGCACTGGCTGGAACCTTGTTGAAGAGCTTGACTGTGCCTTGATGTTTGGCCCATTCAACACCATAGCAACTAACGCTCACAGAGACACGGGAACAGAATCTTCCTGGCTGTTGGGTTCAAAGGAACCACCAAACTGGTTTTTCATCTTGAACATGTCTCTCCTCACTATTTCGCAGCCCTGGCAAGATGAACAGCATCACCATCAGCATCATGCTCACATGTTTTCCTCAATGCTTGTCCAGCATCTTCGTGTGAAATGAGGACTACATCTCGGCCTTGCTTGTGAGCTTCCATGTCTGGAAAGTAGGCCAGTACTCTCTTTTGAGGTCAGTGGAGTGGACGCGTTCTGCAACATCAGGTCCAAGTTGTTCTAGCCTTGTTTGTACAGATCGACCAGGGCGGGAAGCCAGAACAAAGGTAGTTGCGCCAGCAACGACCATCTCTCCGAACTTCTTTTCCTACGACGAAAGCTGCAAGGCTCCCTCGGTCGGTCGTTAACGCGTCGGAAGGCGCTGGGCTGGCTAAGACGAGTAATGACGTCATCAAGCTTATCATCAGTCACCAGCCAATGACAAACAGTTTTTAAAACTTCTCGACCAATCACAAGTCAGCGAGACATATTTCCGGGCAAGAATGGCATGCCAGACTGCCTCTCTCCGCCTTCTTCCCCGTTATCTCAAACTAATTCTCGTTTTATTCGGAATGCTTGCGTTTTAAGGAGCTTTAATGTATCAGATAGTAAGATGTATAAGTAAGGAGCCTGTGTAGCTAGTGTTTTGGGGGTTTATAAGGGTGTGTGTGTGGGTTGAAATAGTGAATATTTGTGATATGGGGAGGCCCCGCGGCAAGGCCTCTCCGTCACTCTGCCGCGCCATCAGTCACCTCATCATAACATCTTTAAATCACCCTTATTTATGGTGACACACGGTGCTACGTTGATTTAGATAATGACAAGTATATATAACATCTCACCATAATCACTAAGTTGTATAATAACGAGTAATAAGACGTTTAATCCTCCCCCAAACCTACAGTGGCTGAGGAGCTGGCGGCCCAGCCGCCACACTCAAAAGTTTTGAGTAAAAACCCGCAGTTATCCGCCTCACCTGTGCCTTCCTGAAGAAGACAGGTCAGCTCCCACGCCTGTGATAGCACCATAGGATATCACCCGGGATCATAGGATTCCTCAAGGGGTTCTCCTCCCTACTAAATATTACCAAAGACATCTATCTCCCTTGGTGAAGTTGGTGTTGATATCCACCTCACGGGCTTCATCATGCTGCTGCTGCTGCTGCCGAAGGCCGCGCTGCCAGACGTAGATGAGTCCCTTGCTTGTATTTTATCTCTTTACTCATATATATATATAATATATATATATATATAATATATATATATATATTTTTATATATATATATATATATATATATGAATAATATCCATCCAAATGATATCATATGTCTACATTCACCTATAAAAAAGATATTTCATAGCATACCAAGCATAATGAGCATGCCAGGAGACTTCCGACCTCTGCTAATACCGGTCTTGAACAGTCGTTGGCCATTGTGCACGTTAACGACGAAACCGACGACTTTTCCGCGCTGTGGGTTCCGTCGTTGGACTAACGACCAAAAAAAGGTTTTTTAAGTGTTTTGTGGCTTCCGGCCCAGGTTGCTGAGTTTGAAGATGGGTGCAACTAGACTGTCCATGCGAGTATCTTCAATATAAGATACCAGCTCAGCAAATACAAGGCCATGTTTCATTTTGTCCACACCAGACTCTTCATATGTTTTTCTTTATATAGCTCTGTTGTACAAAGAGAGCAAGCATGGCAGATGGTATCGGGCTTCTTGTGCAATCAAGTCTCCTGCACTCAGTTTGCCAGTAGGGATTTGTCCTGCAATTTCATTGCAGCCTTCCTGACATTGATATCAAGCCCAAATGTTGATGCTTTTCGAGTCAAAGACTCCCCATTGGTGCAGGTTTGTCACAGAAGAAGCATGTTTCGGCGGAAGCAGTTTTTTTACCAGCACTCTTGCGGGTGAACTTCTTTGAGCTATCAGCAGAGTCATCAGCAGTATCTTCCGGGGGTTTCTTACGCTTCTCTTCACGCTGTAGTTTTGTTCTGTTGTAGAGGAGCCTACATGAGTCGTGCCACTTGGCCTTGTGCCGCTGTAGTGTTTCTTCAATGCCGTTCCCATCATCAAGCCTTGAAAGATTGATTGATGTGGGCAAACAGCCAATCCTGTCAAAACCTACAAGAAGCTCAGCAATTGTCTTGTACCCTGCTCCCTGTGTGGCACGTGTAGACTCGGCTGGACAGTGAAGCACCTCTGACGTGTCTTCCTGACAAAGAACGCACTTGCTCCAGTCAGTTTCTAGACCCTGTGTTGATGTCCCGGGCTGTAGGGGATCCACCACCTTGTAAACTTTGGCCATTGTCACACCTGAAAGCAGAAGAATATGGTCAAAATATGTGAAAGTGATTAAATTTGCTGGACTCTATATTAAATGAAAAATCACAGTCTAACAAAAACCTGCATTCCTGAGTCCAAGGCCATAATTCACAAAGCCATCATGTGAGCCTTCTGGCTCCAAATAATATTAAAAATTTATTTTATTCTAATTATCTTATGACTAATACCACATCTATTGTACCCAAAACAATTACATATGCCACTAGAGTAGAAAAAACGAGAGAGAGAAAAAAAGTAGAGGAAAAACATAAAAGAGTGCACAGAGCACCATTGCTATGGCGGATACAACATTCGAGAAGATATTTTGGCAG
The DNA here is from genome assembly GCA_016584305.1 of Chionoecetes opilio. Taxonomy (NCBI): domain Eukaryota; kingdom Metazoa; phylum Arthropoda; class Malacostraca; order Decapoda; family Majidae; genus Chionoecetes; species Chionoecetes opilio. The sequence goes on along the minus strand of JACEEZ010015499.1, from coordinate 7,188 downwards.
CCATTTTGTAAAATGGCAGGCACTCCGCTCATGGAATGAATCTGGAATGGCCCTATAGCCAAATATCTTCCCAAGCACCTTTTTTAATTGTCTGCCAAATTTCATGCTTGTTTCACCAAACCCAAAATTCTTCCAAATATTTCACCTATCTGCAGTACTATATAGATTTAGCACACGTATATACCACCCAACGGCCTTTACTGATGTAGCATAAAACTATAAGTGGTATTAAATGCGATAAAATAATATAAATGAATAAATAAACACGTTTCATTTTTATCCACGGGTCTGTTGCACACTTATAATGGAAAACAAAAATAGCGTAATGAGTGACGAGAGACATGAAGCTCGTGAATCTGTCCACCGTGCCTCATAACAACCCTTCCCTGGCCTTACAGATAGATAGATATAGATAGATATTTTATTATCCACAAAAATGCATAAAGGCAAATAACATCATTACCAAAAACTCTCGAGGAGCATAAATTTACTCTAATCAATAATTAAACACAAGTATCAGGTGTTTAAAAAAATTGTATACACACGAGACCGAGCTATGGACACAAGGTAAACAGACACACATCAAGACATACATATACACACGTACACACATACCCCACTACCCAACACATCAAGCGCCCCTTTCCCCTCCCACACACACACACATCACACGCACATGACACATCCTACCCCCCCACACACACACACACGTGCACACTCACACGCACACACACATACACACACGTACGTACATACACCAGGACATCAAGCCCCCCCCTTCCCCACCAGACACACATACGCACCCACACGTACATACACACACACATACACATACATACACCCAGCACATCAAACACCCCCTTCCCCTCCCCAGACACACATCACACCCACATAACACATCTCTACACCCTCTTGTACCTCACAAGATATACTTTGATCCTATCTAGACGCTTTGCAAGTACCAACTACAAGGCTTTTGGGACTATACAAAGCGCCACCACGCCGGGACGAATTTGGTGGACTCGAACCGCTGACCGAATGGCGCAGGGACTCTGCAACACCAGTCCGCGATTCTACCAACCGCGCCACCCTGGCGGGTATATACCTCACAAACACACGCTATTCATCTTAATAAACTGGTGCCCCGCTGAAAACAAATGATTAGTTAATAACAAGGAAATCCCTCGTATAACGATCGCTCCACTTCCCCTATATATAATAATTCTATATTATGCTGTCTTTTTTCAATATCCGTAGTATCAGTGTTATTTCAAGGTTATATGTTTGTTGGACCATATATAACACTTATTTCGATCAGCCTAGCACATAATAGTAATGAAATAAAATAATATAATATCCATATAAAATAATAATAATAGTGTCAATAATTATATATCTATCTATCTATTATCTATAAAATTCCATCCCCTGTCTTTTTCCCCTTCTGTATGTTTTAAAATCAATTATACCCTTTTTTTATATCATAACAAGTTGTGGGATGCATTTTCGCGCATATATACGAAAGGGAGGCTCATCGAAATTGCGTATTCTAGAAGGAAGTTTGTTAGAATTTTTTCCTTTCCCTTTTTGGTATTTAAAATAGGGGGTTTTGTGCGCTCTGTGAATGAACCAGTACTCTATTCTTCTCTCCTCTCTCTCTCTCTCTCTCCTCCCTCTCTCTCTCCTCTCTCTCTCTCCTCTCTCTCTCTCTCTCTCTCTCTCTCTCTCTCCTCTTCTCTCTCTTCTCTCTCTCCTCTCTCTCCTCTCCTCTCCTCTTTCTCTCTCTTCTCTCTCTCTCTCTCTTCTCTCTCTCTCCTAAAATTCTATTCAGACTGTTTTCTAAGGCGTACCATTTAAAAAAAAGGAGGAGGAGGAAGGAGGGGGAGGAGGGAGGAGGGGAGGAGGAGGAGGAGGAGGAGAAGGAGGGGGAGGAGGAGGAGGAGGGGGAAAGGGATTACATAGGATTACATTGGAATAACAGACACCGGGATTTTGGTCCATGACGGGGGTATTGCTGAACTAATATATAACTATCAACTACTTTAAAAAATACAGTTGGAAAAATGATCCAGTCCCTAAAAAAAGATAGGAACAGGAATTTTCGTAGTGCAGAAAGATGGTATGAAATTATACAAAAATACCAACACCACTATGGGAGACGCGCTGGGGGTATGCGGAAGGGCCCCTGGATCGCTAGTGGGGGGAATGAAACGGAGACCAAACCCTGCTCTGCTGCTGGTTTCAGAGGCGGGTGGGGCGTTGGGGGGGGATCACGCGATCAGCTGTGGAGAGGAGACCAGGTTGATGCGGCTCGCCCCCCCCCCCCCAGCTGAACGGCACGCATCTCCCGACCCACCCCCGGGCCTTCCCTCCCCCCCTCGAGTCCCCATGGGATAGCAAAAAACCCCCAACGTAAAAATGTGAAAAAGTTAATAAGTAGTAAGTGAAAATAGCAATTATTTTTTTTTTTTCTCTCCTTGGGGTGTCCTGGTGACTTTCCTTTTTTTTACAGTCAGAAGATGAACTCAGCAGATCAAAAACAGTGACACAGTCATGAAAATTTCCCCTTTAAAACACCCTTCCCTTTGAAAAAAAGGGTTCAAAAATTACTAAACTTAGAAAAAGGATGACCGTGTGGATGCTAGTAGTGACCCACTAGCTTGCATAGCCTAACATACCCACTTTCCCAGTATATTATCCTGATGGATGAAAACACAAACCATGATGACGCATTTAAAATTTTAAGCAGAATTTAGAAGTCTCCAAGTAACGCAGAGTTTATTCCCCAAGCTTGAATAATTGTAGTGTAAATTTTGATGTTTGGGTTCCTTGAAAAAGACTGGATAATGATTTAGTTTCTTTGTATGTACCCCGGGATATAACTTGTATGAAAGAATGGGGACAGAAATGGTGGAGGGTGTGCAGTATGTAGCTAATATCTTTAATTTCATGTGTTTTTACCTGATGCTGATGATAGAGAAACATTTTGAATGCGTCTGTGTAGAAATAAGTTGCAGTGAAAGGAGACAATTTTTATAGTTCTGATACAGCCCACCAAAGGGAAACATCTCAAATTTTCTCAATGCTTGACTTTTGTTTGTTTTCATTGAAGTTAAAAATTTTATTATGTTTATTTTTGGGGGACGGGAAATTTGGGATCTTTTAAATTAAGGTCGGGTTTTGAAATGGTTTTCATGAAGTAATGTATCCTGGATGTTTTTTCCCCTAAAAACAAAACCTACTAGAAAAAATGACAATAGTGCAAATTTTAATAGATCTTAGGGGGCCCCTACCCGGAGAAAAATGAAAAAAAAAAGTTTTCTATACACGGACTTAACGGATTTTTTCCAGTTACTCACAATTTGTTCGAAAATTTAATTTAAAAATCCACAGTATTCAAAAGAGGTGCCGTTGAGATAAACATAAAAAAAAATTTTTTTAAGGGGACAGCAAATAAAAATTTGGATCAGATCTTAGATATTAAATTTGACCCAAAGAGATTTATAAATTCTATAGTTTACAATGAAAACTTCCAAATTGTTTTCCCATAAGAAAGGTTAAGATTAATAAAAAAACAATTAAAAGTCCTCATATTATTTGGGGTTTACAAAACAGTACCGAGAAAAGCACAAAAAGGGAAAGATTGGCTGCCAAAGGGCCTTTTAACTATGGACTTCGAATAGAAATACGGGAACAAGTCGAAACCCCTTCGGTGTTCCCAAAAAATAATTTTCATAAAGATCAGTTAAAAACTTGACAAGGAAAAAGTTAAAACAACATGGAACCTTATAAACAACTTTATGGGAGGAAAAAAAAGGGGAGACACAGTAATGAAATAAAACTGAAAAAGACATTGATCTTGCGCAAATATCTTCAATAATCACTTTGAATATACCAGAACTCAATATCCCAATGACATTCAATTTAAATTTTTAAAGCAATATTTTAAAAACCTGCAGAAATTCATTTTATTTGTATCCGTTACCAAAGAGGAAGTTCAACAGACCTTAAGTCTCTGAAAAAACAGAGCAGGCTAGATGACATCCCCCCCAAGCTCCTCCCACACCAGCTCAGTAATTGATGCCCCCTTACTTGCATTAACCCCGTGTTTTTAAAGGGAAAGGGTGTTTCCCCGTAAAATAAAAACGCAAAAGTAATTCCATCCCTAAAAACGGCGAAAAGGGGATGAAAACAATTATGACAATATCTATTTTACCCCAAAAAAGTAAATTTTTTGAAAAATCTATTGTAAAAAAGATTTAGGGATTTTTGGAAAATTTTAAATTGTTATTGAATATCAGTTGGGTTTTGCAAAAAAAAAAATCAACGGAAAAAGCAAAAGCAAAGTTTACAAGTGAAGTGAAATGTCTGGAAAGGAAATTTTATGTTTGTAGGAATTTTTAGATTGTCTAAAGCTTGATCATAAACATACAATTTATTAGTAAATTTTAAAAATTTGGGGAAAAAGGGTGTACCCCTTTTAAAATATTTACTAGCTACTTGACGACAGGAAACAGCAGTGTTTTGGTAACAACAATATATCCCCGCGAAAAGTACCCAATAGGGGGGTTTCCCAAGGGGGTCAAATTTTGGGGGCCCTTTCCCTTTTTGGTTTTATTTAAAGATATTTTTAATGCCAGTTTTAAACTTCAGCTATGTTATCTTTGCAGAAGACACAAATCTTCTCTTAAAAGATAGGGCAAAAAGATCAGTTACATGTTAAAGTTTAAAAGGAACAGAGGTATTCGAAAGGGTTTTAGCTAATAAACTATCTGTAAACATAAGAAAAACAATTTTATACTCTTTCAAAATCGTTCTTTGCTAATATTTTTGTCAGTTTACCCTTTGGGGAAAATAAAAATTTAGAGTCATTACATTTTGATTTTTGGGTGTTATTATTTACGAAAATTTTAAAATTTGGGAAAAAAAATATACAAACTGTAAATTTTAATTATCAAAAATGTGTGGGAATTTTATACAGAATTGGCACAACTTAACGGGGGAAACTTTGCGAAGGGATATATATTTTATGTTATATAATAATTTACTTTTGTCGTCTGGGGGTTACTTGGTTCCACTGTAAAAGATGTTTTCATGCAAAAAAAAAAAATAAGAACAATTACCTTAAAGGCAAGATGATCTACGATTATTATTATGATTTAGGGTTTTGAAATTTGAGTTTAAAAAAAAAAAATTTTTGTACTTCAATTTACAATGGTTAAATGATAGTAGTGATAGTAATAAATTTTTTAAAGTTTCACCACAGTCAGGTGCGGGGAAAAACCCTATTGACCTGATATGTCCCAACCCCGAAAAACATAAAAAAAACATTCACTGCATGTGTTGGTCCCAATTGTTGGGAAAAAATTTTTCCCAAAAAATTTTAAAGTATTAACAATTTAAACATTTAAAAAAAGACTTTAAAATTTATTTTTCACAACAGAAAACAAAACATGGGGGTTTAAACGAATATTCTTTACATCATTGTATTTTTAGTAGCAAAAAGTGTTTAATTGTATAAAACAATTGGGTAATGTTATGGTTGTTAACATTTTTTTTATTTGTAAATAATTTTTTTATTGCCGCCCTTAATATTTGTAAATTTTTTTACCCCTGTTCTGTCCGCCAGGGGGCTGTTGCTGGGGACAGGGAAAAGTGCAGCGCCCCAGATACATTTTTATATAATTCTATAAATTGTACTTAAAGATAGGCAAAAAAAAAACTAAACTAAACACCCCTAAACTAATCGACGGGGGGCTAAATTGAATTCGCAGGGCACTATAATACCCTTTTTCTTTTTCGTGCGCGTCAAGACTTTTTTAAATATAGTTTTGTTTTTGGTTTTGACAACATTTTCTGGTAACTTGTTCTACGTAACCCACTCGCACATTTTAAAATAAATTTTTAGGAGATCAGTGATGCAACGTTGACCGTTTGTTTTAAACCATTTTTTCTTGTTGTCCCCCCTTGAGTTTAAAGCTCGAATAGGTTCTCTTGATTAATGATATCAAATCCTTTTAGGATCTTAAAGGTTTCTATCAAGTCCCCACGGATTCTACGATCCTTTAAGGAAAACATATTAAGTTTCCGCAGTCTCTCTTCATAAGATGAATTTCGCAGAAATGGAATTTGTTTGGTTGCTCTTCTTTGCACTGATTCCAATTCTGCTTGGTCTTGTACGAAACAGGGCGACCAGAATTGAACGGCATATTCCAAGTGCGGCCTAACCAAGGACGTGTATAATTGTGTCATTACTTACGGAGTTTTGTGTTCAAAGTTGCGTTTAATAAAGCCCAACATCATATTCGCGTTTTTACTGGCAGCTAGGCAATGCGGACTGGTTTTAAGATCATTACTGATGATGACACCGAAATCCTTTTCCTGCTGTACTTCAGTTAACGATTTATTTAGTATTTGATAGTTATATTTGAGGTTATCGTTGCCTATATGCATTACTTTACATCTATCGGAATTGAATTTTAATAGCCATTTGTCACTCCAGTCTGATAGTTTGTCGAGATCACTTTGTATGAGTTGGCAGTTTTATCAAGTATATGCTTTACCGCCTAATTTGGTGTCATCTGCAAATTTCGATATTGTAGATACAAGACCGCAGTCCAGATCGTTGATATATATCAGAAAAAGAGTGGGACCCAAGACCGAGCCCTGAGGCGCCCCACTAGTAACATCTAACCAATCAGATGTTTCGCCATTTATTACTACCCGTTGTTTACGATTTGAAAGCCAATCGCCAATCCATGAACATAATTGCTCTCCTAAGCCATGTACCCTTAGCTTGGCCAAAAGTCGTTTATGGGGAACTGTATCGAAAGCTTTCTGAAAATCAAGGTATATTACATCCGAGGGAATTTTAGCGTCCCAGTTTGGAGAGGAGGAGGAGGAGGAGGAGACGGAGGAGGAGGAGGAGGAGGAGGAGGAGGAGGAGGAGGAGGGGGAGGAGGAGGAGGAGGAGGAGGAGGAGGAGGAGGAGGATGTGGTTAAAGCGGCAGTAATCTCGGGGTCTTGTCAACAGCTTTCGACAAGGCAAAAGGAATTATGTTTGTTACAGTCTCTCTCTCTCTCTCTCTCTCTCTCTCTCTCTCTCTCTATCTCTCTCTCTCTCTCTCTCCTCTCTCTCTATCCTCTCTCTCTCTCCCTCTCTCTCTCTCTCTCCTCCCTTTTCTCCCT
>JACEEZ010015498.1:0-18227 GCA_016584305.1 Chionoecetes opilio | reverse complement strand
GGGTTTGGTTGGCGGCAGCCATGCCCAGCCAGAGTCTATCAGCCAACAGCGACGTCCTTACAAACTCGGCTAGGCATCGAGCAGCTCCCAGCCCAGGAATCCAGCTAAGTGATACTATAGTGTTGGTGTGGGCAGCATTGCGAAACAAGTCACTTCCACAACATAGCTCATATTTTATGCGCCGGAGTGACGGGGGTAGGCCGTGAGTGACCGGGTGGTAGGCCGGAGTGACCAGGGTGGTAGGCCGGAGTGACCAGGGTGGGGGGCCGGAGTGACCAGGGTGGTAGGCCGGAGTGACCAAGGTGGTAGGCCGGAGTGGACCAGGGTAGGGTGGTAGCCGGAGTGACCAGGGTGGTAGGCCGGAGTGACCAGGGTGGTAGGCCGGAGTGACCAAGGGTGGTAGGCCGGAGTGACCAGGGTGGTAGGCCGGAGTGACTAGGGTGGGGGCCGGAGAAACTAGGGACCGGAGTGACTTGAATCGCCCACAAAGTATACCTAACCTAACCTTATAGGTTTTAATGAAACTAACCTAACCACCTTAACCACAAAGTATACCTAACCTAACCTAACCTTTAAAGTTTTTCATTAAACCTAACCTTAACCTTAACCCTCTTACCTACTGAGGATGTGGGAAGCAGGGGGAATGTAGCGTCGCTTTGTCTCCCCGCTGGCGGGCCAGGCTATGCCTCTGAACGCCCACACTCCCACCCACATCCTACACCATTCATATACTATTGGCGGAGAAAAATATATTCAAGTCTGTCATTGGCTATGAATTCGAGTCTGTGATTGGCTACCGCCTGGTCGGTTATAATGGACGAGAACTTCGCGGTCGCTACTGACCTTACCACTCGCATTTTCTGTATTTTTTTTGGCTCAGTATACTGTGCAGAACTAATCTACTTCTGTGTATCATTCAAAATTTATATACAGATTGAATTTGTTTTTGTATAGTTAACTAATAAGTCACACGACACTCCTCACCCGACGACTAATTCAACACTGAGGAACTCTGCGTTCCACTGTGTGACAAGTGACTCAAGACCAGGGACAGGATAGCCACAGGCAATCACAGGCTCGAATTCATAGCCAATGACAGGCTCGAATTTATTATTATTTTTACCGTACTGTAGCCTATCCATATTTAAGTTTTGGCCTACCAGTAGCCTACCGTTGTGCCTGGTTGACTTGTACGCCTGGTTGACTTGTACGCCTGGGCCCGTATCCTCACTTACAATTAATACTAAACTTTGGTATTAACTTCCGACTTTACGCTTAACTTCACACTCACTGTTATCCTCACTCACTCTTTGCTTAATCTTTACTGTTAAGTTTGGTATCAACTTAATAGTGCTGGCGAGGACTTCTAAACCCTTAATACCAAAGTTAATACAGTAAAAGCCTTATAACTCGGCACTGTATAACTCGAAATTTGATATAACTCGGCATGGCAAAGACAAGGTTTTTTTATTTAAATTTTTTTATTTTTTTTATTTTATTTTATATATATATATATATTATTTTTTTTTTTTTTTTTTTTTTTTTTTTACACCTATGCCTATAGCGCGTGTAGGCAGTGAGCTCCAGGGGTGGGGTGGTAGGCCCTGGAGGCTCACTCGAGGGCTGTGATGGTTCCGTAGCCCGTGGTGGCGCAGGCAGGATTTTTATAGTGACGCCGGCTCATGCCGCCCCCCTGTGTCCTCCATGCACTCGCAGTCGAAGGTAGAGTTAATGGACAGGGCATAGTGTTGCAGTAACTAAGTGCTCAAGTGATGTAAAATTAAGTTGTACAGTACTGTATACAATACAGTACAGTTATGATTATAAGTGATTAAAGTGATACCAGTGTTAAAATGCGACTGAGTCCCCCTAACATCTTCTACATGTTACAACAAGGCTCCCCTCTCCTTGGATTACATGCCTGCTGCTACCCGTTCACTGGTAAGCGTAGTTTTTATGCTTTTACAGTACTGTATTATTATTATTATACATTTTTTTTTTTTTTTTTTTTTTTTTTTTTTTTACCCATATCAGAGGGGGGCCCCTTGCAAAACTGGGCACATTGTAACCGCGGGGCCCAGGCCCTATCGTCCCGAGTTAAAAGGCTTTTACTGTAGTAAAAAATATTCGAAAGGGCCCCCGCTTAGGAACTCCCATCTCCTCTTCAGACTTATCAAATGCGAAATAAGTTTTTTTAAAAAATACGGACGCAATTTAAAATTAGGTATTTAGGCCTGCGAAGCTGAATATGTGGCTACATAGACCTACAAGACCTATTTTGAAGAAGATTATTTTCCTTAGGGGCTCCATACGCCCATCCCTATTCTTATTTATTGGGGGCAGAAAAAGCTCCTTATATAGTATATGGAGTTGAATGTTAAGGAACCAAGAGCGTACAAAAATAAAATGTAACTGTTTTATGAAAAGGGACCTACACGATACAGTTGAAAAAAAAGGGTTAGTTTACAGTTTCACCCAAACCAACGATTTTCTGATGCCCTTATGTTTTTCGGGTGTGTTTTTTTGGTTTTTGAATGAATCTGCTAACTGTTTCTTTTTGCTTTTTTTTTTTTTTTTTTTTTTGCAAAAAAAAAAAAAAAAAAAAAATAAACCTAACCTAACCTTTACCTAAAGGGGGGGCCCCCACACTCATTTTTTCCGTCTATTTAGTCAATCTCTTTTTGTTTTTTCTGCTCTATATTTTTTTTCTGCTCTGACTTTTTTTTCTCGCTCTACTAGTTTCCGTCGCATCGTCAGTCGCTCGTGATCGTCGTAATTTTTTTCAAATTAAATTCAAACATTTGAAAGTTAAAAATTTAAATGACTATTGCACATTAGATACATTTAAAACCCAAATTCTATAAACGCCAACAGTCTCTCGCTAACTCGATTTTTGTTTTTTTTTTGAACGCACAACATTTGTTTTCATCTTCAAGACTTCAATTTAAAGATTATAAAAAATGCTGGGGACCGTACTCAGAAGAATTTCTCTTGAATGTACGGGCCACCCTGTATCGGGACCACAGATCAGATTTTGTACCCCCAAAAGGTTTTGAAGCGAGGGGCCTTGTTGCAGTGAGGAATTTCTCGTGGACAATTTCCCAAGCTTGCCCTATTACAACGGTAAATTTATTCATTCTTGGGGGGAAATTTTTTCTTCAGGGTGGGGTGAAAAAATTTTTAAAAGGGTAACAGAGTGCTATTATAAAAAAAATTTTGAGTAAAAAGCAGTTCCAACCAATATTTCCCTATGACCAATACTCCCTTTGATATAACGGGGGGGGTCTGTGGGGGAACCCCCCCCCTTAAATCAGGTTGGGGGGGTTGGGGGTTTACCAAATGAAATCATTGGCCGGTTAGGTTTTTTAAAGCGGGGGGAAAGGGGCGGATTTAGGGTGTGCGGGGCCCGGGGCCGGGGGGAAATGCGGGGCCCCATGAAGAAATGTGGGGTTAAATCCCAAGTCCTTTCCCTGCCTTTTTAGTGTTTTTTTGGTCTCCTGCCTTCACAGATCCCTTCAGACACCTCAAAAAACTTAATTTAAAGTGGGGAGAGATCCCCCCTTCAACCCCCTCCCCCCTACATTACCCCCCCCAAAAAATAAAATTTTCTAACCAAACCCAAAAACCTCCAAAACGAGATCTAAGGGCGGGAAATGCTACAATTTTACCATGTTGGGTTTTAGGTTATATTGAGGTTGGGATATCTTTTTTTTTTTTATTTTTAATCTCCCCTCCACTTTTTATTACGTGTAGGGGTATCTGAGGTGTTTGTAAATGTCGGGAAAAAAAAATAAACCACTAAAAATTTAGATTTAAATTTGTTAAGTTTTAGTATAAAAGTATTTAAATTTTTTAATTATTATTTTTGTTTGAGTTTAAATTTTTTAAAGAAATTTTTTTTTTTAAATGACATATTTCTCTGAAAGTTTTCCCTATGTTTTTGTTATGTTTTAATTGTTTGGTATTATTTTTAAAATTACAATTATGACAGGTTTTTTTACACTAATTTTTTAGATAAAAAATATTTTCATAAACACCAAATAAAGGGGGGAAATGACTAGATTTTTCCCAAAAAAATAATATTTTTGAAAAGTATTAATATCTGGGGTTAGGTTACGTTTGGGTTGATTGGGTTAGAATTGGGTTTTTTTGGGAAAATTGACATTTTAAACCAGTATAAACAACCGGGGAAAACCCGTCGGAACGCTGGGTGGGGAACGGGGAAAAACGAGTTTTTGTGCAGGTAAAATTAGTGCTCACCTAAAAAATGCCCCGTAACCCCGAAAAAATTCCCCATATAGAACACTTTTTGAAGTTCTTTTTGGGCTTTGGCTGGAGGGAGAATTCCTGCCTGGGGCCCTGGCCAAAACCCGTATTTGGCCAAGTATCGGTAACCCCTTTAGCGAAACTCACTATCCCCCGGCAGGAGCTGATTGGGGTAATCCTTCACCCCTGGGGTGTTTCTTCCCCCCAAACAATGAAGGGGACACCAAGCGGTAGACGAGCTTCCCCATCGGGGGGGGGCGGACTGCAAAGAATGATCTCTCGGTACTGGGGCAGGGCGTGGGACAGAAAATTTTCCCTCACGCCAACCCCGACGGACTTCATAAATGTGTTTTACTATAGTTAAATCTTTTAAAAGGGTAAATCTGCAGCTACAAAGACCTTCTTTAGAAACCCCGGGCATAACGGGGGGTGCTGCCCCGCCGCCATTTCCAAACCTAACCTGGACTTGGGTTGCTAGCCTACCTAAAGGGGGGTACAAAAGGGATTCGTAAAAAAGTTGTTTCGTTCCCAGGTTTTTGTTACTCTTTTGTACATTCATTTTGGCTTTTTTCGTAAAACCCTGGTGTCGTTTCGTCCTATGGGTAAATTTTTGTCCGGTAGGTCCTAGTCAATTTGGTATTAAATTTTAAAATGGTATAAATTCTGTTGAAAGAAACAAAAATACGGTTGTGTTTGGGTTTGATCTGGGGTTAAGTTAGGCAACCCGCATGGGGATGGGTTTTTGGGTTAGGTTTGTTGATATTTAGGTTTTAAAAATGCTGAACCGTTAGTTCTGCAATAGCACACTAATGTTATTGCCGAGCACTGAAGTGGTTGCATAAAAATTTATCGATTTTTTTGTTTTGCAACCATTCAGGATAAGTACAAAAACTTAAAAACTACTTCTTAAAGGGAGTTAAAGAAGACGTGGAGCTCCAAGGGATCAGCTGGTGGCTATGTACCAGAAGGGAGTTTTTTGGGGTGTGTCCTTTCTCAAGGAACACTGTCCCAACACATAACATGCCAACTAAACTTTCCCCGAAAGAGGAAAAGCCCAGTACATTAATGTTTGAATATACTTACCAAAATTTGCTTTGGGAAAGTGAAATCTTTCCAAAACTGCTTAATTTATCATAAAGGGTTTTTCTACCTTCATTTATCTTTCCAATAAAGGAAATCTTTTGTACTGTATTAAAATGCTTTTTGATAGACATGACTATCTTTTACTGGTTATATTTAATGTTGGCAGTATACCCGCTTCTTTCCCTGTTAATCAGGATTTGGGAAGGGTGCCCCTTCCCCCTCATTTTTCAACACTTGTAGGGCGGGGTATTGGCAAATTGTGATCAGTGATTGTGGGCCCCCTCTGCAACACCAAGATCATGATCTTGTTTTTGCCGATGATGCAGTAATCTTTGCGAGTCACTGAGGTCCTGGTGAGGCTCTCGAGGCGCTGCACGTGGGGGCAAACCCTTTGGGATTGAGGTCTCCTGGTTTAAAGACCAAGGTCCAGGTGTTTGGAACTTACTAGATAAAGCGTACAGTCTTTTTTCAGCGTGTGGCGAGGCATTGAGATTTTGGAAAGTTTTTACATACCTTGGGTAGCGCACCCCATAGAGGGCGGGTCACTTTAAAGAATCTTACGGCGGATTGGCATACCCCACGGTTAGGGACTCGTCAGCGGGAGTTTTTGGTGTTGTCGGTCTGTGCAGGGGGACAAAAAAATCCGGATCTTTTAAGTCGTTGTGATCCCTGTCTTACTCTATGGTTGGAACATGGACCAAATAGTGACTTTTAAGAGACGAATCAAAGCCTTTGGTAAAAAGTGTCTTCGCAGAATCATGGGTATCGCTGGGATGATTACGTGTCAAATAAACATTGCACCGTGGACTGAAAAGAGGCCTATTTCCGCATAGTCCGTCAGCGCCAAATTTGGGTAATGAGCATGTGGCACGCTATCCCAAACAGATCCTTCCCTCGGGGTTTTTATCGAAGAGCAAACCGGTGGGAGGGGGGCCAAGGGGGCCCCCCAAAGGCTCGTGGCTGGGGCAAGTTGAGTTTTCTTGTCGATAGCTGCTTGGTATGGGAAAGGAGCCTGATGGGGACCGCCGGGGACCCCCTGGGAGTGGTGGGTAGGGTGGGGGAGGCGACGCGCCCCCCGGGGATGCCTAATGATCGTTTATTGATGGGTATGTGTTATTTTAAGGTGATGGTATTCTCATTAATAGTAAATTGTTATAATTAATTTTTTATTCAGGGGATAATTACTAATAGTGGTTACTCTAAAAGGGTTTTTTTCCTTTCCAGGAAAATGTTGGGACCTTTTTTTTTTTTAATTCAACCATCATTATTAATGAAAAAGGGAATGAAGAACCTCCACCTTTTTCCCCAAGTGCTCTTCCCATTATCACAAAATCCCCAGACCATCATCATCCTGCATCTTTATCAGCACTGTCACCATCACTTTCATGCGCCACTGTTACCCCACAAACCCTCACCATCATCATCTTGCAGGCACACCGGGAAAACCACCACCGTCCTGTCCCCCCAGCTCACCAGTCGGCCAAAGAAACCAAACCCCCGAAAGAAAAGGGAAAACTAATGACCCCCATAGGACCGAGTGCATGGGTTTTACCCTGCTCGCGACCCCATGCGTTCCAAAACCCCCCCCCGCACCTGCACCCACACCCCCCCCAGGGAATATCACGGATATTTGTGATAATGGTGAAGAGCAGCTTTTGAAACGGGGGAGGCTTCTTCTTCCCATTTTCTTAAAAAGGGGGTTGAAATGAAAAAAGGTCAACATTTTCCCGGGGAAAGAAAAAACCCTTTAGAGTAATCTAGAGTTTAGAGTAACGCATAGGGCCCTACCAAAACCCCCACACTCCTTTTCCCTGTCCGCTCCCCCCAACCCCGCACACCTTCAAATTCCTCTCATGTCCAACATGTCCTAATATCCTGCCCCCATCTTACCCTGCCCCTTCCGTTTCCTTTTCCCTTTTGTCCTCTTTTCCCAACCTCCCTGTCTTTCGGGGAATTTTTTCCCCCCCCTTCTCCCCCGGGAAAAAAAATTTAAACCCCCTTCCTCCAAAAAAATCCACATCCTACATCTGTTAACCCAACCCGCGTAACATTTCCCTTCTTTCCCCTTCCCTTATCGTTTCACTATTACCTTTAACCCAGACCCTTTTTATTCTTTTTCCCTAGTGCCCTATGACCCCTATGTCTGACACATTCACCTTTGTAGATTAAATCAACAAACAAAAAGTGCATGAGATACAGTATGAAAAATTTTTTTTAATCAACTAAATATAGGAATGCAGTATACAATTAAAAAGGCATAATATGTAATGATATTCTACAATGAAATGTTACTTTAATAGATATTCATAAAAGTTCTAAAAAAAAAAAGCAAATAGTCCCTTTATAGTGATAATATGCTTATAAATTATAGTGATTTATATTTACATGTCAAAGAAAAGTAGATTAATATATCACCGTTTTCCAACTTACGTTTTTAAAAAAGCAAATAAAAATACCCGGCATGGCATGTAAAAGCATTCAATCCCTGACCAATCATCAAATTCCCAAAAAAAAAAAAAATAATAAAACCCTTTTAAATAATCGTCCAGACCATTTCTCCTTCCGATTTTAAAGTAGTCAAAATAGCCATGATTGGGGTATATCAACAATATGTTGTCACTTTTTGCATCCGTCCCCGTTTTTAAATGTCCGCATTCAATTCTGTAAATTCCCCGAGCTCTAAAACACAACGGCGCTAGCAGACGACACACCACGGTCGACAAGTCACAGCAGGGAACCTCCCAGCCCTGCCTGATTCGATGCGCGGAGACTCGGGGAAAAACGTTGTCTTGGGGCTTTTGGGTGTTTTTCCCCATATTTTTTTTGACAAAAATTATCAGAAGCACCCCAGATTTTTCAGGTACGTACTGTATTTTTCTCCGAGTCTCCGTGTGTCGTGTCGGGCGGGGCTGGGGGGCTTCCCGCTGTGGGCGTCCCCAGCAAATTTTCGCGCCAAGGCTGGAATGGGGCTGTTGTTTTTCCCGCCTTTTTTTTTTTTTTTAAAAAAAGTCATGTTATTAGGGGAAAAAAGGCGGTAAAGAATTTTTATTTTTGGATTAAATTTTTTTTTGAATGAAATTCAACAAAAAATGCACAGAAAAAATGGGTTTTGGACGCTTATTTAATTAAACGGTTAACGTATGTGTTTACATGCGGGGGGGGTGATTTTTTCATGTGGTCATTTTTTCTTGCCATGGGACTCTTCCCTTCATTTTTTGAAGTAGGCTGTAAATGTTTTTGCGCACCACCTTTGCCTCATTCCATTCCCTCGCCCAATCCCTGAAGAGGGTTTAAGTCCACCTGGTCATTATGCCAGTCCCCCCCCGTTTCCGTGTCATTTCTATGCGTACGCTGGGGATGATGAACCCCCTCTGCAAAAGTACCCGTAAGTAAATTATGGAGCGCTACATGGCAAGGCTATTCCTTTACATTTATCTGGAGATGTTTGATGGGGTTCTTAAAACCTGAAAACCCCCCCAAGATCCCAAAAAGCATTTTTTGATGTTGCCTTGCACGAGACAACATAATTAAAAATAATTTTTCATCTGTGAGGTCTCTCCCCGAATATGGTTTCATCAAAATTTTTTTTCAAGGAAATGCATCTCACCAAAAAGCATAGCA
Source organism: Chionoecetes opilio (assembly GCA_016584305.1). NCBI lineage: Eukaryota > Metazoa > Arthropoda > Malacostraca > Decapoda > Majidae > Chionoecetes > Chionoecetes opilio. Next base: position 9,257 of record JACEEZ010015498.1, on the reverse strand, counting down.
CCTGCCCGTTGGAAAAAGGGGAAAAATGCAACTGGGGAATATTTAAAACCCTTTCTTTTCGAGGCATCTTTGAGACCCCATTGTCCCACCTCCCGAGTCATGGGTCGACCATTGCACTACTCAAATACAAAAGTTACGTTTGCATCCACTAGGCCCTCTTAAGAGTGAAATGGCCTTTATAATCAAAAATTCAGACCCTGAACGTGGTGGTTTTGTAAACCTCTCTTGCCATCCAGAGCCCCAAAGCACATTGGAAAATTCCACTGGTGAAGTATCGTTGCCGCTTCCTGCCACTCGCTCTGGTTAGTTTTGGGAAGCGTAGAAATTTTGCTTTTAAAAAATTGGTAGATGGTCTCATACTGAAAGGGATGATGGGTGGATTAGGTTGTGGGGTGATGCAAATTTGGCCGCCAAGTGAAGCTGAGATTTCCCCTGAAAAAAAAAAGAAAGCAATCATTAAAGGTTTTGATAAATATGTATTGGTCGCTACCTGTCAAATTTTAAAATTTTAAACAAGTTTTTTTATATAGTAATAGTAAAAACAAAAATACCCGTTGACACAATGCTTTACACTCAATACTTTACAGTTTTAATTTAAACCTTTTTTTACCACAGGGTTGGTAGATGACTCAGCCTTTTGTGGTAGGAAATTTTTAGTGAGAAATTCTCATGTGAGAAATTGTTGAGAAGGGAGAAATGGGCCTACACCGTTTTTTAAAATTCGGTAATTTTTTCTGGGGGGGGTTTGAAAATCAGGAAAAAATTTGGGGATAAAAATGATGTAAAGAAAAAATTGGTAAATACACCTAACCAAAAACCCAACCAACATTGACCTCCCTTTTTCTGAAATTTTGAAAATTTATTGCACAAAAAACAAAAAACAGGCACAGGGAAAAACAGCTAAAGAAACGGCAATAGAAGTAAAAAGTACCCAAATTTCCCATTTCGGTAAACTATTTTTTGGGTGCATAAACCGCGAAATTGGCGGTCCACAACCTTTCAGCTTTTTTTTTTTTACGAGTCATGAAAAAAATTTGTTCTACTACAATTTAATGCATTACAAGGCACGTATAAAAACCCGCCTGGGTAATAATGGACAAAGGTTTCGCATCTTTTTCAGAGACAAAGACTATTTTTCTTGGGCCACAAAGGTGAGTGTTGTAAGGAATTTTTTTATTTTGCGCAAAAAAAAAAAAAAAAAAAAAAAAAGGTATAATTCTAGTGTTTCCCCATTCTCCTTTGCCCCAAAACTAGCGGGGGGGCCCTGGGGGAAGCGGGAATTTTGGCGGGGGAAACATATATGCTCGAAACCCAAAATAGTTTTTGATTAGGGGTGTTGTAAAAATTCCTAGATCTGGGAAAAATTTTTTTGGGATTTTTCCGACCCCAGAGACGTGTGAACCTGCGATCGTCACAAAATGATGACCGAAGTGTGAGACCCCCCCAAACCCCCTTAGGTTAGATTTTTTTAGGTTAGGGTGGTTATATTTGGGTAGGTAAGTTAGATTTGGTTGGGTTAGGTTAGTTTGGTTACTTGGGTTAGATTTGGTGCTTAGGTTAGTTTTAGGTTAGATTTGGTTAGGTTAGCTTACCGGTCGAAAAAAAAAAATTGAAGATATGGTTTTTTTGGACAAATGAAGCTGATTATGGGTAAATCGCCCCCCGCTGAACTCGAATTGATGTTCAATTAACTCTATCACGCCCATTTTTTGAAAACCCAGACGCAATTCATGAAAAAAATGGTAAAATCACAGAAATGGTTTCACCAAATTTTTAATTTTAACTCTTAATTTTTTTTTTCTAGCCTATTGGGGGCAGTGCATGTTTTTGAGTCGGTTGGTTTTGCAGTGAGCAGGGGAGGGTGTGCGCGCGCTATTGGCGAGGGGTTGCGGGCTGTGTAGTACTTTTTACCTACTGATCGTACAGCTATTACTATTTTTAAACTTTTTATTTTTCTTTGCAAAAGTTTTGTGTTTGATTTAGTGGAGTCCAATTTTAGTTGGTTTTAAGTAATAGTACCTGTACCGGGCTGTGATGGAGGCGCCGTAACTGTGTGAATGCATCGGACATTTTTGTTACATATGGGGAAAATATTTACCCCTGACAGTCTGAAAAAACCTCTAAAAAAGAATGTTAAAGCAACTATCTGCATTTTCAAGGGCCGTATTTGATCAAGAAAGAAGTGGGCCCCCACGTACATCAACCCCTGTGTGAACCCACTTGAATGAATGGATGCGTGGCATTCGGCATCCCAAGGGTTTTGGCGGAAAAAAGGTCACATATGACTGCTATTTCCCTCACTACATCAAAGGATTTTCATAAAAACTCGAGAAAAATGGGGGATCCTGACTACCTTCGCCATCAGGCCTGTGCCACATGGTCCCGATCCCCCCAGTTCCAAAATGTTCCAATTGAAATGCTATAAGTGAAAGATTCGAACGGGGAGGAAAAATCCCTGGATACAGACTTTCAAGAAATGGCAGACAACAGAGCCAAATTCATCAGTCAGGAAAGCTAAAAATACCTTGCTAGGGGACCTAATCTCCCAAGGAGAAAAGTTAAGTCCTTGGATCTCGTCTAAAGGGAATGGATTTGTACAAGAAAGGTTCTCATCACCCATTTCGTCGTAGAAAAAAGAACTTTGAAGCTTTTAAGAGGGAAAACACAAGTCTGTTACTGTTTTGATGTTACACCCCATGGAACAACTTGTGGTCTCACACTTATGATAAGAGTGAGGGGCGGCTGTTCAAGATAAAGGAAAAAACACGCAAAAGGGCCGTTCTTCTGCAAAAAGGAAAATAAGTTCCGAGTTTTCCAATTCCCATGGCCATGAAATGATTTTAAAACTTATAAACTATGAGCTTTTTTTTTGCTGTTAAATAGAAAAACATCAGGGGAAATCGTGTGGGGACCTGAAGGAAATCTCCTTGTTCTAGGACCCAGTTAGGTTCCACAAAGCAAGGGTTTTTTTTCTTTGTTTGTGGGACTCTAGAGCGGACAGAAAAACTACAAACAAAAGGAATGGCCAGCACACCGAAAACTCACCGGGCAGGTTAACGTATGTAAAACCCCCTTTGTTGACAGTGAAAAGGTTTTATTACCCCTTGCATCTGAAACGGGGGTTAATGAAAAATTTTGTGAAGGCCGGGATCAAAATGGTGCGGTTTTTCAGTATTTGTTAGCAAAGTTTTGAATGCATGTACTGAAGCCAAAATAAACGTTTTTTCAATGGCCCTCAAATTCGTCAACTACCAAAGAATGACTTTGTAAAAAGCCCAACGCCGGAAAAGCGCTTGGAAAAGCTTTTTTGGGTGTTAAAAGAATACCTGGTAATGTTTGAGCTCGAAATTTTGGGCACTTGTAAATGACATGTTGAAGAGTTCCCCTGCGCTTGGGGCTCGGGGGGGGGGTCACTCAAAATCCACTTTTTTTCCTTCACATCTTTTTTCTTCCAACGAATCCCGGGGGCGGTCAGTGATGAGCAGGGAACGTTTCCCCCCCGGCATTTCCACCATGGAACCCGATACCAAGGGCATTCAGTCCCCCAAAATGATAGGGGACTTTGTGGGCCTACAACGTGAAAAATTGCTCCCCAAACGAAAAACAAAAATACGAAACACTTTTGATGTACTATGGACAGGGTGAGTACTTTTGGTGTTAGGTTAGTTTTTATCATATGTATTTAAAACCAATTTGAGACTTGACTGTTTTCTGAAAAACAGTCTAGATCTGATGTTCTTCGAAATAGGCCCTCTTTCTCTCAAAAAATCTAAAGTTGTGTCCAAAATTCATATATATATATATTATATATATAATATAAAATATATATATATATATATATAATTATATATATATATATAATTTTTATTTAATAAATAAAATTTAATTATTTATATTGATATTTAATTAAATTTATTATTTAAAATAATTTAATAATTTTTTAAATATTATTATTATAATTAAAAATTAATAAGTAAAAATTTACGTAGGATTTTTCGGAATTTAAGATTAAATTTTTATATATTTAATAATTTAATAAAATTTTTTTCCCAATATACTTAGGAAAAAAGCTCACACCCCCAAATTTAAACATAATAATAAAACGGGGGGTGCATAATTATTTTAATTACGTATATAATTTTTTTAAAATTTTCCCCAATTTCAAAAAATAATCTAGGAAAAAACTCCATTTTTTTTCAAAGCAAAATGCTTTTCCACCCCCCAAAAACTTTCAGCCATTTTTTGGTTCGACCGTTTTACTTTATCACCCCAATTTTTTTAATTTTTTTAAGAAATTTCCCCAACTTCAGAATTATCTAATCTGGGTTAAAATAAACTCCAAAATTTAGGTTTTAGACCTAATTTTCTACCCCAAAAGATTAAAAGGGTTTCCCCCCTTGTTTAAGGGGGGAACAAAAACTTTTTCCTAAAATTCTTTTCTTTCCTTTTAATTTTTTTGAAAAACCAAAAAAAAAAAACCTAACTAAAACCCTTTTGGTTTTAATAAAAAACCAACCTAACCTTTTGGGTTTTTTTAAAAAAAACCCAACCCCAACTTAAAACCCCAAATAATTTTTTTTGGGGGTTTTTCCGTTTTTCAAAAAAAAAACCCAAAAAAACTTTTTTTGGCCTAAAAGGGGCTTGTTTAAGGTGAATTTTTCCAAAAAAAAAAAAAAAAACTAAAACCTTTATGTTTTTAATAAACTAACCTAACCTAAACCTAAAAATTCGGTTTTAAAAGAAACCTCCTAACCCCTTTCCACAAAAAATTACATTTTTTTTTTTTTTTTTGGTTTTCGCAAAATAAAATTAGACCATTTTGAAAAGCCTTTTTTAGGCCTAAAAAATATTTTTTCAAAAAGACTAAATCTCCTCAAAATTCCCCCCAAAATATACTTTTTTTTTTTAGGGTTTGGAAAAATAAAAAATTATTCCATTAAAAAAATATTTTACCAAAAAAAATATTTTTCCAAACAAACTTTATTATAACCCCTCTTAACTTTTAACTAAATTTCTATTTATAAATTTTTTTATGAAGAAATTTTAAAATTTATTAAAAAAAAAATTTAATTTTATTAAAATAAATTAATAATAAATATACATAAATTATATATATATATATAATAATATAAAATAATTTAAAAATATACTATATCTTTTTTATTAAAATACTATAATATATATATTTATAATATATATATAATATGTATTATATTTAAAATATTTAAATTATATTATATAATGTATATAATATATATGTATATATAATATATAATTATTATATTATATATTTTATATTTATATATATATATTTTTATTATATTAAAATTAATTAAAAGTTATATAAAAATTTTTAAATTTAAAATAGATATATATATAATATATATATTTTATAATTAATAATATATATATTTTATATATATATTATATAAATATTTAATAATAATTATATAGTAATTATATATATATTTTTTATATATAATGTATATATATATTATATATATTATATTATGATATAATATGTTTTATATACTATATATTTTATATATTATATATATATGTATATATATGTATATATATATATATAGTATATATATTATATATATATATTATAAATATATATATATTATTATATAATTTATATTTTATATATATATATATATTTTTAATATATATATATATATTTTATTATAATTTTATATATATTATATTAATATATATATATATATATATATATATATATATTTTTATATATATATATATTTATTTTATATATATATATATATCTAAATATATTATTATTATATATTATATATATATATTAAAATATATACACTATATATAATTTTATACATAAAAATACATATATATATAAAAATTTTAATTTTATAAAATATATATATTATATATATATTATATATATATATATATATATATTTTATATATATATTATATATATATATATTTTATATATATTATATAAAATAATTATATATATATATATATTTTATATATATTTTATATATATATATATTATATATTATATATATATATATATATTATATATATATATATTAAATATATATATTTATATAAAATATATATATTATATATATAAAAATATATATTATATATATAATATATATATATTTTATATATATATAAAATATATATATATATATATATAAATTATATATATATTATATATATAAATATATATATTATATATATATATATTTTATTATATACTATTTATTATATATATATATATATATTAATTTTATAAATATATATATATATATATATATTTATATCTATAATAATATAAGCGAAAGTGTGTCTGCCTGTCTGTCTGTGTGTGTGTGTGTGTGTGTGTGTGGGTGTGTGTGGTGTGTGTGTTGTGTGTGTGTGTTGTGGTGTGTGTGGTGGAAAGGGTTCCCCCCCCCTGGCGCAAAACCCCTCTATGGCAATTTTTGGAACCCGGTTGACCAGGGGAAGGTCATACCCACTTTGAATATCCGATCACTTTTTTTTTTCTTTTTTTTGCAGCCTTTAGCGAGAATTTTGAAAACAAAAGTGGGGGTTTCGAGAATTGAGGAAACCTTGATGTGGGTGAGGGGGGAAAGGGTGAGTGAATGGGGGGGGTGATGGGGAATTGGGGTGGGGGAGTGTGGGTGGGGGGTGATGGGTTGGGTGATGGGTATGGTGAGGGAATAGGTGGGGGGTGATGGGTAAGGGTGAGTGATGGGGTGTGGTGATGGGGGAATGGGTAGTGAATGGGTGGGGGGGATGGTAATGGGTGAGGAATGGGGGTGTGGGGGTTTTGGTAATGGGTGAGTGAATGGTGGGGGTGATGGGTAATGGGGAGGGAATGGGGGTGTGTGATGGGTTTTAAAGGGTGAGTGAATGGGTGGGGGTTTTAGTGAATGGGTGGGGGGTGATGGGTAATGGGGGTGGGGGATGGTTAATGGGGAGTGAAAGGGGGGGGGGTTATGGGTAATGGGGGGATGAATGGGGGGGTGGTGGGAATGGGGGAGTGAATGGGGGGGGGTGATGGGAAAGGGTGAGTTGGGGGGGGGGTGATGGGAATGGGTGAGTGAATGGGGTGTTGGGGATGGGTAAAGGGTGAGTGAAAGGGTGGGGGTGATGGGAATGGGGAGTGATGGGGGGGGTGAGGGTAATGGGTGACGAATGGGTGTGTGGTGATGGTAATGGGTGGGTGAATGGGTGGGGGTATGGTAAGGGGAGTGAATGGTGTGTGGTGAGGGTTATGGGGGAGTGAAATGGGTGGGGGGTGATAATGGGGGGGGGGAGGGTAATGGGGGGTGGGGATGGGTAATGGGTGGTGAATGGGTGGGGGGTGAGGGTAATGGGGGAGTGAATGGGTGTGATGATGGGTAATGGGTGAGTGAATGGGGGGGGGGGATGGTTGGGGGGAGTGAATGGGTGGGGGGTGGGGTAAGGGGGAGAATGGGTGTGTGGTGATGGGGAAGGGGGGGGAAGGGGGGTGGTGTGGGTAATGGGTGGGGAAGGGTGTGTGGTGAGGGTAATGGGGAGGAAAGGGGGGGGGGTGATGGGTAATAGGGAGTGAAGGGGGGGGGGGTGATGGGTAAGGGTGGTGGTGTGGGAATGGTGAATGAAAGGGGGGGTGAGGGTAATGGGTGAGTGAATGGGTGGGGGGGGGAGGGGAAAGGGTTTTAGGAATGGGTGTGTGGTGATGGGGAAGGTGAGTGAAAGGGGGGGGGGTGATGGGTTGGGGAGTGAATGGTGGGGGGGTTTATGGGTAGGGGGGATGAATGGGGTGGGGGAATACATACATTTCTACATCCATGATTTCAGGAAAGTTAGAAGGGGCTGTCTGGAGAGTCCATGTTTTGGTGGGCCGAAGGCCCACCAAACATTAGGTGGTGGCCAAAGGCCCACCAATAGCCCTCCGCAGGAGCTAGCCAAAAAGTCCGCCCGGAGGGCGGCTTTGTGTCTAGTATATATATATATATATATATATATACTATATATATATATGATAATATATATAATATATATATATACATAATATATATATAATATAAATATAATATATATAATATTAGATATATATATATACTCATAATAATATATAATATTATAGTAGAAATATATTATATAATATATATACATATATATAATATATATATATATATAAAGTATATATAATATATATATAAAAAATAATATATATATACTAATATATATATATATATATGATATATATATATATATATAATAACTATATATTATAATAATATTATAATATCATATATATAATATATATATATATATATATATATAATATAATAATAGTATATATATAATATAATATATATAATAATATATATACTATATAGTATATATATATTAATATATATATAGATATATATATATATATATATATCTATATAATATAGTATAATATATATCTAATATATATATATATATATTATATATATATATATATACACTTAATTATATATATATATATATATATATATATAATTATAATATACAATATATTATATATATATAATACTATATAATTATATATATATATATATATATATATATATATATATATATATTTATATATAGATATATATATATATATATACTATATTTATATCAATATATATATATATATATACCATAATATAATATATTAATACTAATATTCATATATATACTAATTATATATATATATTTAGACCTGTCATAGAAGCACCTAATTTTCTCCATTTTATCCCTGAGACTTTATTATATGATATAGAACAACAATAATGTATAATTTGACATATAATATATTAATAATAAATCCAATAATACATTCAGATATATATTAATAGACCTTATATCATTGATAAAAACAATTTCAAAATTAAATTTCTTATATACATTTCTAATAAAAATATCATTATATTTGAAAGACATCAAAAAATTTACAAAACCTTTTCTAAAATTCAGAATTCCTATTAGATTCATATTTGAAGATAAACAATGTTATAGCTATGAAACTTTTTTCACATGAACATTTATTGTACATCAGAATGTATCAAATTCATTTTATATTTCTTCTGAACATCAAATCCTCAGGTATTCACAGTTGCGAAAAACATTTTCTGAATTCAGGTATTTTCTGAATATATCATCTGACATCCCAAAAGTGCAGACTTCATTCATGAGACTTTTACATGTGCACAAGGCCTTTAAGCATTTTGTTAAGTTTT
>JACEEZ010015496.1:0-10533 GCA_016584305.1 Chionoecetes opilio | reverse complement strand
TATTTTTTTTGTTTTTCAGCCCTTTAAAAGAAGAAAAAATATTGGCAAACATAGAATACTTGAAAACTCAATTTCTTAAAATCGTCATTTCAGGGAAACACTGCACGTTCAAGCTGAATGAAGCTTCAGGAAGTATGTACTTGTATGTAAGCTTTCACTGAGTACCTGTTTTGGGTGTATATGTCTCTCTTACGACGAACATTTAACAAGAAGTAATTTAAGTAATTGGCACCTCAACGAACAGTCCTCTATCGAAGACAATACTGGGTCTTGTTTACTTGTCTTGAAAAAGAGCGGGCTGCAGAAACGCATGCATCCGCCGTTATCTGCCTCACCTGTGCCTTCCTGAGGAGACAGGTCAACTACCACGCCTGTAATAGCATCATAGGACATCACCAGGGCTCATAGGGGTTCCCCAAGGGATCCTCGCAGCCCTAAAACAAGAACAAAACAAGACTCTTCCCCCGAGCCGTGGATAAGAAGAAGTGACTGATATCAGATCCCGACATCGGGATGGTTTCTTCGGAGATGCTGAACGCCACACTATTTCTTGGTTAAATGTTCGTCGCAAAAGAGACAGACACATCCAAAACAGGTACTCGGCGAAAGCTTACATACAAGTACATACTTCCTGAAGCTTCATTCAGCTTGAACGTGCAGTGTTTCCATGAAATGACGATTTTAAGAAATTGAGTTTTCAAGTATTCTATGTTTTGCCAATATTTTCTTCCAGTGCTGAAAAACAAAATGATAAACTACATTTTTTATTAAGAACTGTTTCAGTTGTTGTATTGAAGGGTAATTCTGATATGTCCCGAAAAAGTACAGGGAGTTTACGGTAAATGATAGATCATTCACGCTCAAAGGGCAGTGGATGTGAGATGCGCGAGAGACATCTGGCGGCTTAGCTTTGAAAACTCCCATTATGGAAAATGTTAGGATGGTTGGATTTTTGACCTTATGAACCGGTCGCTCCCCTTAATGCATAGTACGGATTGCAAATACAGTAAACCCTCTTATATCCGGACTAATTGGGCCAGGAGTGATTCGAATAATGCAAGAATCCGAATAAGGGGGGGGATTATATCCTCCCATATTTATAAAAAAAAAAAAAAAAAAAAAAAAAAAAAAACTAGGTGAATATAGAACATTTCTGAGTCATGCAAATATCAATAAATATAAGATAAAATCATGTAAATATATAAATCTGCGGTAAAAATACACAATAAAAATACAGTACTGTGCAGGTGTAGTGTACAGTACTGTCAGTCCTACGTCTGCAGCCGGCAGCTGTATTACGATGGCGGAGATTTCCTCCTCCTCCTTCGTGTTGGTTGTGGGCTGTGAAGACCCCTTGAGGAGCCCTATGATCCCTGGTGATGTCCTATGGTACTATCAGAGGCGTGGTAGCTGGCCTGTCTTCTTCAGGAAGGCACAGGTGAGGCGGATGACAGCGTGTTGTCCTGAGAGGTAGGCAGGGCGCCAGGCGGGGCAGGTTGCTCGCCAGCGGGGTGGGCAGGGCTTTACGTCTTATTACTAGTTTATTATACATCGTAGTGATTATGGTGAGCTGTTTGTTATAAACACGTGTCATTATTTAGGTCAGTGTAGTACTGTGTGTCACCATAATTAAGGGTTATTTAAAGGTGTTGAGGTGGCGGGGTAGCCAGTGATAGGGAAACATTCTTGCCGCGGCCACCCCGTAACACTAACGGAAAAAGTGTCCGTGTGACACGATCTTTAAAGGCCGTGTCATACATCTTGTTAACTTGCGATTGGTCGAGAGGTTTTAGAAACAGTTTGTCATTGGCTGGTGACTGATGACAAGTTTGAGGACGTCTTTTACTCGCCCAGCCAGTCAGGGCCTTCCTATCTGTTAACTACCTAACGAGGGAGGCTTGCTGGATACGGTAGTAAGGGCAGGTAATATCTAGCTGGTGGGAGAGTGGGTGATAGCTGCAGATACGACCTCCGTTGCTGGATCTGGGCCCAAGGCTCAATGGCCACAGATCACTCGCCAATACAACATTTGGACACAACAAAGAAACCACAATTACAGTATACAAAGAATATGCTCAGTGATGGATCATAAAAGCTTTGCCTGGCTGCCTGGGCCTCTAACCTCACTGACTCACACCATGACATCCTACCTAAGCCTTAAAAAAAAAAAAAAAAAAAAAAAAAAAAGGAGGAGGTCCGAATAATGTCGAAGTCCGAATAATGAGGGTCCGGATACGAGAGGGTTTACTGTAGTAAATAACATGAAGTGTGACGTCATTCGCATACAAACTGAATTTCTGATATTGTTTTGATTTGTATGAATTGCATGATGTGATGATTTCATCTTTCACATAGATTTAAAGATATACAGTGGTACCTTGGCTTACGAGTTTAATTCGTTCATTGATCAAGCTCGTAACTCAATTTGCTCGTTTTCAAATCAATTTACCCCATTGAAATTCATTGAAATACCATTAATCCGTTCCAGCCCCCAAAAAACTACCCCAATATTTTTTTTTTTTTTTTTTTTTTTTTTTTTTTACATCTATGCCTATAGCGCGTGTAGGCAGTGAGCAGCTCCAGGGTGGGATGGTAGGCCCTGGAGGCTCACTCGAGGGCTGTGATGGTTGGCCCTCGCCCGTGGTGGCGCAGGCAGGATTCTTATAGTGACACCTGTAATTAGAGGCTCATGCCGCCCCCTGTGTCCTCCCATGCACTCGCAGTCGAAGGTAGAGTTAATGGACAGGGCATGTGGGTGTTTCTTAGGCCACTCGACGGTGCAGAAAGATTTCAAGTGGATTTAGGGGTCTCACTCGGGATCGAACTCGGGTTTTCGAGAACGCCACTCGGTGACGCTAACCACTCTGCTACCCGCCTCCCCTAGATTGCATCGCTTGGTTTTCACTCGGTATATCATGCCCTCACAACCTCTTGTGTGAACATGTAAACAGAAAGTCGGCAAAAAATAATGTATCTCGGCATATTGCTGTTATAACTGCATCTCTTTGCTTACACTCGGCAAAGCCTTAGTCGCATAAAGTAGTGTTTTTGTCCTTTTGAAACCCTTTTCCCGCAGGCTCAGGCTCTTCAAATTTTATTGAAGTCTCCCTTCCTGCTGGAGACACCCTTGCGTGATGGAGCTGACATCTTGAAATACAGTACTGTATGATGTAATCCCAAAACACGTAAAATAGGTGGGAAGTAAAGCAAAGGTCAGGAACCAGCGCGTAGGCTGTCAGCTGCTGAGCCGTGTTTATGTCGTCCAAGCAAACCCTCTTGGATACAAATTCCGTTTTTTGTCAAATTAAAAAAGGATTGGTTTTCTGCTTAAAACACAAACAAGCTTGGTAGGAGCCGAAATAAAAATCAATGCAAACATTGCAAACAATATCACAAAGTAGTATAACACACATTTCAGCAAGTGTTATTGGATTGGGATTCGTAATCCAAGACGGTGCTTGGACGACAAAAACACGGCTCAGCCTACTCGCTGGTACCAGACCTTTGCTTTACATTGCCACCTATTTTACCTGTTTTGGGATTACATCATACAGTACTGTATATCAAGATGTCAGCTCCATCACGCAAGGGTGTCTCCAGCAGGAAGGGAATGGAATTGAAGAGCCTGAGCCTGCAGGAAAAGGTGAAAGTACTGGCAAGGATGGATGCAGGTGCGTCCATGCGTGCTATTTGTGCTGAGTTTGATATCAAATCCAGCACATTCTACCCGTTCATTGGTAAGTGTAGTTCTTATGCTTTGACAGTATTTTTTTTTTTTTTTTTTTTTTTTTTTTTTTTTTTACCCATATCAGAGGAGGACATTGCATAACTCGGCACATTGAATAACTCGGCAAGGGCCAGAGCCCCTATCGTGCCGAGTTGTACAGTAAAACCCTTATAACTCGGCACAATAGGGGATCTGGCCCTTGCCGAGTTATTCAATGTGCCGAGTTATGCAATGTTTCCCCTGATATGGGAAAAAAAAATGTAAAAACAGTACTGTAAAACATAAAACTACACTTACCAGTGAACGGGTAGAATGTGCTGGCTTTGATATTAAACTTAGCACAAAAAGCACGCATGGACGCACCTGCATCCATCCTTGCCAGCGCTTTCACCTTTTCCTGCAGGCTCAGGCTCTTCAATTTCATTCCCTTCCTGCTGGAGACACCCTTACGTGATGGAGCTGACATCTTGATATACAGTACTGTATGATGTAATCCCAAAACACATAAAATAGGTGGCAAAGTTTAAAACAAAGGTCGGTTACCAGCGCTTAGGCTGGGCCGTGTTTTTGTCGTCCAAGCACCGTCTTGGATTACCAATCCCAATCCAATAACACTTGCTGAAATGTGTGTTATACTACTTTGTGATATTGTTTGCAATGTTTTTGCATTGATTATTATTTTGGCTCCTACCAAGCTTGTTGTGTTTTGGAAGCAGAAACCAATCCTTTTTCAATTTCGACAAAAAACGGAATTCGTATCCAAGACGGTGCTTGGACGACATAAACACGGCTCAGCCCGCTGACAGCCTACACGCTGGTTCCCGACCTTTGCTTTACTTTGCCAATTATTTTACGTGTTTTTGGATTACATCATACAGTACTGTATTTCAGATGTCAGCTCCATCACGCAAGGGTGTCTCCAGCAGGAAGGGAATTAAATTGAAGAGCCTGAGCCTGCAGGAAAGGGTCAAAAGGACAAAAACACGACTTTATGCGACTGAGGATATGCCGAGTGTAAGCAAGAGATGCAGTTATAACATCAATATGCCGAGATACATTATTTTTTGCCGACTTTCTGTTTACATGTTCACACAAGAGGTTATGATATGCCGAGTGAAAACCAAGAGATGCAGTTTAGGGGAGCCCGTCAGGGTGGCAAGGTTGGTAGAAACGTGAGTTCGCAATGTGCAGCGTCCCTGTGCATTCGGTCAGCGGTTCGAGTCCACCTAGTTCGTGCTGACGTGGGCGGCGCTTTGTATAGTCAATAACCTTGTAGTTGGTACTGGCAAAGTGTCTAGATAGGATGAAAATCTTATCTTAAGTTTAGGGGAGGCGGTAGCAGAGTGGTTTAGCGTCACCGGTGGCGTTCTCGAAGACCCAAGTTCGATCCCGAGTGAGACCCATAAATCCACTTGAATCTTTCTGCACCATCGAGTGCCTAAGAACACCCACATGCCCTGTCCATTAACTCTAACTTCGACTGCGAATGCATGGGAGGACACAGGGGGCGGCATGAGCCTCTAATTACAGGCGTCACTATAAGAATCCTGCCTGCGCCACCACGGGCGAGGGCCAACCATCACAGCCCTCGAGTAAAAAAAAGTCTTTGCCTTGCCGAGTTATATCAAATTCCGAGTTTTATACAGTGCCGATTATAAGGGTTTTACTGTACCTATATGACTGGACTGCACTCCCCCCTCTGCCATTTGCATTCGCCAGTGTTTACACTGTGTATCAGCTGTTGGAACAGCTGTGGGTGGAACTGCGCTAAACGTACTGCACTCACCCTCCGCCATTTGCATTCGCCAGTGTTTATACTCTGTGTATCAGCTGTTGGAAACAGCTATGGGTGGAACTGCCGCTAAACGTACTGCCCCTAAACTCCCCCCATTTGCTTTAAACTCCCCATTCGCCAGTTTTTTATACCCCTGTTATCAGCTTTTGGGAAAAACAGCTGTGGGGGGAAACTCCCGCAAAACGTACTGCACTCACCCTCCGCCTTTGCAGGGGCCCCTGTGTGAGACAACACAACGGGAGTTTTTTCCCACGGCGGGGTTAACCACGTGAAGTGAACAATGAACGGGGGATGCTGGGGGGGATTTTGTGGCGTTCCTGCCCCAAACAAACGGCGGATTATCTAAGGGCCCCGTCATAACTCTGTTTTTGGGCCCCAAACCAAAGAAAAAAATTGACCGGCGACTGTTTGGGAACTGGGAAAACCGAAAGTTGGGGCCTCGAAATAAAGGTCCAGAAATATGTGAAAGACTACACCAGACCAAAATTTTGCTTATTAAATTTCCATTTGGGTATGTCAATCTTTTCCCTTTTTTTTTAAAGATGTAAACTGTTCTTTTGATTTTTCCCAACAAAAAGCCTTTCGCTACAGTAGTATCATACACTTTTTTTAAAACAGAATAACCCGGGGGCCATTAGTCTTTGATCCACTAAAATAACCCCTGATAATGTCACTTCAATAGTCCCAAAACTATCCCGAGGCCACGCGCCCCTGCGTTTTCCCCATTTTCCCGCTTATTTATACCCCAAAGACAATGGGGAAGTTTTTTTGACCCAAGTGTTTTTATTTTTTGGGTAAAGGGGTTGGTTATCATTTAATTAATTTCTTCTATACTACATTTCACTTTATTCATCCATTGCATCAACCTTATATCTGCCCTATTTATGGTACACTTACATCTACTTTTTAAATTTTTCTGATTTCTGTATTACTTTGGGTGAAAGGCCCTTTCCTCAGTTTAGCACATAACCTATCAAATGATGCGGAGAGAACTTGTACGGGGGCAGAAAAGGCTGTTTTTCGGTGGTGAGGGTTTTGAGGGGCCCCGTGTTTGGTGGTGATTTTTTGGGGACCCTGTGTTTGGGGGGTGATGGTTGAGAGGCTTTTTTTGGGTGGTGATGGTTGAGAGGTGTGTTCGGGGGTGAGGGTTTTGAGAGGCTGTTTTTTGGTGGTGATTTTTTAGGGGCTGTTTTTCGGTGGTGAGGGTTTGAGAGGCTGTGTTCGGTGGGGGATGGTTGAGAGGCTGTGTTGGGTTGGTGAGGGTTTGGAGGCTGTGTTGGGTTTGGTGATGGTTGAGAGGCTGGGGTTTTGGGGGTGAGGGTTGAGAGGCTGTGTTCGGTGGTAAAGGTTGAGAGGTTTTGGTTTTGGGTTTGGTGAGGGTTGAGGGGCCCTGTTTTGGGTTTGGTGATGGTTAAAGGGGCTGTTTTTTGGTGGTGTAGGGTTGAGAGGTTTGTTTTTTGGTGGTGGGTTGAGGGGCCTGTTTTTTAATTTTTGGGTGGTTGGGGTTTTGGATTCTTGTTTGGTGGTGAGGGTTTTTGAGAGGCTTTTTTGGGGGTGTGGTTGAAGGCTTGTTTGGGGGGTGAGGGTTGAGGGTTTTTGAATTTGGATACTCTCTTGGGTCTCAAAATGTCTCGCTGCTTACAATTTTTTCCCCTCTGCAGAAAAAGCTCTTTTCTGGATAAATTGGGGGGAAAACATTACCCATGTCGTTCATGTATGTGCACTGTTCCCCCAATTTTTGATAAAGACTGACAGCCCTTTCAAACATCTCCCCTTTCCCTTTTCAGCCCCCAAATTTTTTTCCTCTTCTTCGCTGTCAAAATTTTTTTCCTTTTTTTTTTTCCACCATAAATGTTTTTATCTCTTCGTCATTAAGCGTTAATTCACTTTTTTCACGTTATAAATATTGACTCACTCCATTATGCATCCACTAACTTTGTTTTGTTGAACCAAAACCCTCAATTTTCTGAAAACAGAGGGTTCTACCAGTTGCAAAACCCCCAAAATTTCGTCCCCTCCCCCCCCTCTTCAAACAACCAAAGGTACAGCTTTCGGGCCAAAAAAAACCCCAAAAGAAAATGGTTTTTTGTTTGGGGGGGCCCCCTCCCAGCATTAAATGGAGGGGCTTTTATTATTTTAATTGTTTTTAAGGTATTTTTTTTCTTTGAAGACTTAAGGGACATGCAATAAAAGGGGCATGTATCACACAATTGCTTTCGTGCTTCTGCAGGAAAAAAATTACAAAGATTTTTTATTATTTGTAATAAGAGCAAGGGTAGAAACATAAATGGAGCCCGCAAAGTTCACTCAATATTTATGAAAATTGGGTATTTTTAAATTATTAAACCACCAGTTAGAAAATTTCGTGCTCAATTTTTTGATGTCTCCCCCTTGCTGTGCAAAAATTACCAAAAACCCATTTTATGAACCCCTAAATTTTAACCCTTTTTTTTAAATTTTAATAAAACATAAACAGTTTTTTTTGTTTAGAAAAAAATCACGGGCAAAATTTTTTCCTTCTTCACTTTTGTAAAATTTTTTTTTTTTTAAACTGTTTTACAACTAAAGGAGGTTTTTAATCCCCCAAAATACAATAATTGGGAAATTTCGAGGAAAATCGCCCATTTTTTTTGTTTTTTGATGCAGTTAAAAAGGGAAAAGAATTTTCGGAGAACCTCGTTTAAACCGGGAAATTTTAAAAAAACGTCAGCCTCAAAAAAACGGCACAATCGCCCAAACCTTTTTTTTTTTTTTTTTTTTTTTTTTTTTTTTTTTTTTTTTTTTTTCTTCCACTGTAAACTCTGGAAACCCCTTTCCCTTTTTTGTTTTTCCACTTTCCTATGACTTTTCATCTTTTTAAAAAAAGAGTAAAAAAGACAAACCCCCCGAACTAAATTTTGGGTCACCCCCTTTTTAATTTTTTCTCTGACTGCTTCTTTATTTGGGGTGGCCAAATAAGCGGCCTTTGTGGGGGGGGGGGTTTCCCTTTTTGTTGTGCCCTTGGCCTTTTTTTTGTGATGGAAAAAAAAAAAAAAAAAAAAAAAAAAAAAAAAAAAAAAAGGGGTTTTGGGGTTTTCCCTAAGATTAAAATCTCAAAAAAACGGCAAAAGGGGTTATCCGGGATGCGCTCCCCCCCCAGGGTGGGCCCATAAAACCCGGGGTTTTCCTGTTTACAATTATTAAATGATTAAATTATAAATTATTAAAAAAAAATTTAAAAAAAATTAAAAAAAAACTGAAAAAAAGAAAAGGGAAAATGAAAATATTGCATTCAATAAAAACGGAGGTTTTCTGCAGGGGGGGAACCCCCAAAATTGGGTAATACAAATTTAATTTTTTTTGAAAATGAAAAAATTATCGTACAGCTGCCAACTTTCACAGAGAATGCGTGACATTTTTCAGATATTTTTCAAATAACCCCTTTTTAAAATGGCTTTTAAAAGTTAAAATACCCCCCTGTTTTTTTGGGGGGCCCCCCCTTAACCCTCCTGCCCGCTAGCGAAGCATATAAATGGAAATCCCTTTATCCAGCTTCGTATCCGCCCCTTCCCTGTAAAGCCCTATTAAAAAAAGATACAATTAATAATGAAAAATTTAAAAAATTTCAGAAAATTAAAAATATACGTACCCTCCCGAGTTTTGGCGTTTGCTTTCTTCACAAGGCATAGCGCTAAACTTGAGGATCGCAAACTGGGGTATTAAAAACACTGAAAAAATGCTTATTTAGTCCGGTGCGGGGGTGTAACATATTTTACGGCTTAAGACTCACTTTCTCCCCCCAAAAATACTCTGAAAATGCCCCGAGCCCCTTTCCACCCAGCAGTGAATGGATATCGGGTGTTAGCCGGGGTTGTGATCCGCCTCCTGGGGTGGTCGGCCAAAACTAGAGACAGGAGAGGAGGAAGAAGAGGAGAGGAGAGGACCTACGAGCGTGAGCTTGAGTTGGGAGTCACCCGCTGATGCTGTCGGTGAAGCCTTTGGTCCTGCGTTCTCCCAACACGTAGTATTTTGTTGGGAGAGAAGCAGAAGGGGAAGCAAAACTAGGTGTTTCATTTTCCCTCATTCCTCTCTCTGCATCACAATCACACGGGTTCCCCCCTCACTGAGGGGCCTCCTGCCTCTCATTCTCTCTCATGCGTGCTCTCCAAGAAATTTTCCAAGAATTCTTTTACACTTTCAGCCACACGACTGTCACTCCTCTACTCAGCACACAATCCAGCAGGTACTCCAATTGCCTATCCACACTCCTGACTCTCATCTCTCGCCATTCTTCCACTCCGACTTCTCCTACCACTACCCCAACATCTTTGTTTAGCATACTCATACCGTTTTACATTCCCGCATCAAGTAAGAACATAAGAACATAAGAAAAAAAGGAAGCTACAAGAGGCCGCGAGGCCTACACGGGTAGTTTTCCCGTCACCTAACACTACCTACATCCACCTTTCATCCCCATCCATGAACCTATCCAGCTCCTCTTTAAAGCTCCCTAATGACTCCGCACTAACTACCTGTCCCACTGAGACCATTCCATTCATTCACCACCCTATTTGTGAACCAGTTTTTTCCCTATTTCCTTTCTAATTCTAAAGCTTTTCCAGCTTGAATCCGTTACCCTTTTTGTTCTACCCTGGTTAAAAGCCGTAAGAACTTTTCCTACCTCTCCTTTATTAAATCCCTTTAAACCACTTAAAACCTTCTATCAGATCACCCCTTACTCTGCGTCTCTCGAGTGAGTGTAATTTTAATAGCTTCAATCTCCTCTCATAACTAAAGTTACGCATCCCTTGTATCATTTGGTCATCCTTCTCTGCAAATGTTTTCTAACAAGGCTATATCCTTCTTGTAATATGGGACCAAAATGAACCGCATAGTCTAGGTGGAGTCTGACTAGCCCGATAAAGCTTTAGAAACTTCCCCACTTACTTTAACACTTCTGGTAAAGAATCCTAATACTCTATTAGCTCTATTTCTGCCTCATACATTGTTTCCTAGTCGGAGGCTGGCTCAC
>JACEEZ010015495.1:0-16238 GCA_016584305.1 Chionoecetes opilio | reverse complement strand
CAAAAAAATGGGGAAACACAAAGCCCGTTTTGCTTTGCTTTAAGTGAAATTCCCCTGAATTGATTTTTTTGTAATACCCTTGCATTCATAATTATCTTCATGAGCTGGGGGTGGGTTTGAAAAAATGTAAGGGGCCAGGGCTGAGGCTCTCGCCCTATATCCCCAGTCAAGCAATATGCAATCTTATACAAAAAATAATCTTCCCCGAAGATACTGTCCCATCTAAGACCCTTGAATGTTACCTTTTATCAACCGGTATTGGTAGTTTTGCACACACTAAAACGCATTCGCCAAAAAAGGCAATTCCCCCCACACCTGGGGGCATTTCCCCCAAATTAATTACATTTTTAATTTAAGAGGGTAATATTAAAAAGGGGAAAAACCAAAAGAACTTATTTTGGTAAAATGTGTCTTTTCCCCCCCTTAGTGGGCATTTTTCTCCAGATTCAAGATCCCTTCAGATATTCTAAAACGAATTATAAAGTGGGGTTTTAATATGCCCCCTTCCCCCCCCTGCCCCTCAAAACGCACCCTGACACCCCTAAAAAAATTTATATTTTATATTAATCAAAACCTAAAACCCCAAAGGCCCCTAATCATGGGGGATCCAAAATAACCTCCTAGGACCCCCCCAACCAATTTTAAAATTTAAACTGGTAAAATTCTATTTCTCTCCTCTTGGTCTCGTGGAGTTATTGGGAAATGTCATAGTGGGTTTTAGGTATTTCCCAAACGGGGAGTTAAAAGACCAGCAAATCAAAGTTCATCTTTAGGATGAAACTACATGGGGGGTGAGAGATCCTCATTAAAACTTTAAAAGTTTGTTCAATCTTAAGGCCCATAAGCAGAAAACCATTTAAATTGTAAATTTTTGCCAGTTTTTCTTTCCAAAAAAAATTATGCATGATTTTTTCGGGTAAAGGTCGGGGATTTTGGTACGCAGAGTTTTCTTCCTGTAACTAAAAATCATAAAAAGTTTTTTTTAGCCCAACCCCCCCTTCAAAATTATTCAATGGGGACATGGGCCCAAGCCGTTCCCCCTACGATTTATTTATCACTTTATATTCCTTATCACCCTTTTCCCTCTCTGCACACCCATCATACGGTATTAGAAGGCTAACACCCTTTTTTCTTCTTGCACGCCTCATAGGGTGTTAGAAAAGGGCATTAACACCCTTTTTCCCCTCTTGCCCCTGCATAGCCATCATAGGGTTTTAGAAAGGCTTGTACTCTTATTCCCTCTCTCCCCACCCATCATAGGGTTTTTAGAAGGCTTGTCCCCTTATTCCCTCGCGATCCCCATCTAGGGTAAGAAGGCTTTAAACCCCCCTTATTCCCTTTCTGCATCTACACACCCCATCAAGGGTTTTAGCAAGCATTGTCACCCTTTTACCTCTCTGCGCAGCTATCATGGGTTTTACAAGGCATTGTCCCCCTTATTCCGCCACTGCTTGGCATTAAAGGTATCATAGGGTTTAAAAAGTCCATGACCCAGGCCAAAATTGGGACACCTGGGGACTAAACCAAAGGTTTACTAAAATGTTTTAGAGTGACTGAAAATACTTAAGATATGAGGGTTCCTGCACGGTAGCTTAGTCTGTTTTTTTGATGCAATGGGGGTGTCCCCATAAAAAAAGATTTTCAGGGGGACGCTGGGGGGTTTCCCCTCATTTTTTTTAAAAAATCAATACACGATCGTTGCGAAAAATTTTTTTTGGGACACCTATGTAGAATTGTTTCCTACCGAGTTGTTCAAGGTATTTTAAAATTTCCTATTTTTTGGGGATTTACTAAAAAAAAAATAATTTGGGTTTTTTCCCCAAAATCTGGAATAATCCCTAATATGGGGAGAAATTTGAAAAATATTTCAAACAGCTCTTGTAGTAATTTTTTATTTTCTACAAAGTTTTTTCCCCGATGTATATTCAATTTTCCCCCATATTTGGGGGTTTTATTCATTTGGTGATTTTTTGTGATTTTTTGGGGGAAAATTTTATTATTGGAAGGAGCAAACATAGTAGAAGGGTTTTCCATGAAAAATGTTTTTTTTGGTTGATGTAATTTTTAAAGGGTGATTTTTTTTTTGCGGTGTGTGTGACTTTTCTGAGGGCATGTTTGCAACCACAGCGAGAAGAGAGCCGGATCGACGTACACCACTGCTCTGATGATGACAGCGATGCTCGGGTGTACCAAGGATTTGGACTCCTGGAACACATTGTCAGGGCTGCAGAGATCAGGCGCTGATCCGTCCGGGAAAGCAGCCAAGGGCCTTGAAGAAGGAGGAATACCACCATCATTTCACCGAAATGTCGGAGTCTCTTTACAATAAAGAAGTCACTGGATTTATCCTCCCCAAAAAAGGGTGTCAAGATAAAATAGAAAGCGTCGACCCCCAGAGGAGGCAAAAAGGGATCCCCCTAGTACTAGCAGGGTGATCCCAAAAATATGTCCTTCGCGAGAAGTCAAGCAAGTACATAAAAAGCAGCAAAAAGGGAGCCATTTCCCCAGGTGTTGAGCTACGAGCAATGAGAAGACCGCGAGCACAAAAGGAAACTAACCCCAGAGAACCCTGGTTTATTTAGCAGAGACCCTTTTTCTGCAGGGGGTCACTACCACAAGTCGTGCAAAAAACTCTACAAAGATGTTTCCCCCGGGGCCCCGCCGGTCTGGTGCGGGTGAAAATCGGAAAAAGGGGGAGCACGCTACGAAGAGGCTGAGATAGAAGCCCTCGGGGAAACTCTTCTTGTTTTAAAAGGACTGAATTTTCCCCAACCAGAGGTATGCCTTGAAAAACCTCACATCTAGCTTGGAGACCCATGAGTCCGGGGTTATTACCCACTAAACCGCGACAAAGAAACATGTTCGCCAAAAGATTAAAACCGGTTTGGGGAACATACGCTTTGTCCCAGAGAAAAAGGGAAAAGCTTCTAATCTATCCACGCAGCCTCTAAAGGGCGCCCTTGCCCACAGCACAAAAAATGAAAAAAAGTTTGCAAAAAGAAAGAGACTAACTTGAAGATATCTTAACCAAAGCAGGAATGCAGCTGAGGAATGAGATCAATAAGCAAGGTGAGTCAGCCATGGCCCCCCGATACAGATCAGAATGTTTTTCTGAGCAGTCAAAAAATTCCGCACACCCTGTGACAGGGATGTGAGTGTAAAACTCCCTTTAAAAGAGCTCAACGTTTTGCCACACCTTGGGCAGGATTTGGGTCTTTGCTGTTACCAGTGCAAGACAAAGCCACCCAAGCAGTATGCTGTCCAATGCTGTAAGTGTTTGACGGGAACACAGAACGCCCGAACTTGAATCGTTTTTGGCCACGGGTTTTCCTACTCAATTTTTGAGGAGATCGTCACCCCTTTGTACCCCAGAAGCGGAATGTTAAAAGGAGACATTCACTGCCGCAAACATTACCCGGGTGGTTCAAAACCCGGGCCTGGAAACATCGACCGACTTGAAGAGACACAAAGTGGAGCAGGTACTTCTCACAGAGTCAATGGCATTGCTGTCCTTTCCGGGTTCGGGTCTGGCCAGAAAAGGTCCGCCAAGATTCCCAAAGTCAAGATAAGAAGCTCACTCTACCGCTCAATTTCTCCCAAATATACAATGTTGGCGGGGGGAGGGCCACCCGGTTTGAGATGCGTATTCGACAACCAAGAGGCCCAGGACAAAGACAAGAACCATATCTGGCTTTTTACTCGAATGTCAACCATGAGAACCTCCACACTTTGGGGACGGGGTTCAACATCAAAATCCCAGAGACTTGCAGTGGTCCAGGACACTGTAAGTACCTGCCCCTATCAATGCCCCGCAACAGAAAAGTCCCCCGTTAAAGAAGTTTGGAGAAAAAGCATGCCCTCTGCGTCCTTACAGCTTAACAAGATTGTGTGCGTGTTGATCAACACTCTATGCCAAGCTGCCCAGGTTCTTGGAAAAAAAGAAGTTCAAGAACATTTCATCAGGATGGGCGTTTCCCCACAATCTGCAAAACCCTCTCCCCCATAGGGAAAGTTTTTGGATGCAGGTCTTAGGATCGTGTGTGGAATCAGGTGTATCGCAGGGATCAGTGCAGGGGTGAGGACGGCCGGGGGGAAAAAAGAGAGTGGGGACAAGTCGTTATGAAGCACTGTGAGGCTTGCATGGAAAGGCTTTGTTCCATGGCTAGAAAAAAAACCCTTTAAGGGGGCAAAACCATCTGGATGGAACACTGAAGACATCAAAAGTTCCACAGCAATGTTCTCAGGGAACCTTTCAAGAGCTGATGGAGAGTGAAACATGCACACATACCCGAAGCCTTCCAAAATTTTCTTGACCAAGAGATAACACAAACCCCTCAGCATTCTGGATTCATACCGGGCAGGTTAGATCAGCTGGGCCTGGTTCGAGCCTCCCGAGAAGCAACTGGTGTTCACTAGGAGCAATCCGACAGATAAACCGGGTGTTTTTGCCATGACAAAGGGAACAAAGCCCGATTCCCCGACCTACTACTTCCATGAGTCTGACTGCCCCCTTTAAACCCCGGGTCCATGAACACTTCATGCAAGGGGGCTTTTTGGGCCAGTCGGTACAAGAATCCCTTTGGGCGGATTCCTGGGACAGACCATGAAGAGACGATCAACAAAGACACCCCCCACCGGGGGCACAAAAAAGGGTTCAGCCTGAAAGGTGGGGGCTGTCGCCCGGTACTACCGGGAACGGAATATCGCAAGTACTTGAGGGAGTAGGGCCTGGTGTGGGCCCAAAAATATACGACTTCAGCCCCCAGACCTACAGATGCCCAGGATTAGAAGAGATGAGGCCGATGTCCTCTTTATTCAAAATGAGGAACCAGCTGGTTGAAACCCCCTTTAAACGCAGAGCAAGGAGATCTTGTAGTTTTTTCAACTGCGACTACAGCACCACCAAAGTGCCCAAAAACCTTCAGGGCCTAAGAATAGGAGAGGATGCATACAAGTTAAGGAAGGCGCCCGGAGACCCATACGCCAAAAAATAAGTTTTAGAACCCAGACAAAACGAAACTGAGAAAGTTCCAAAAATCAGAAGAAACCCGCTCACAAGGCATGCCAAAGGGGGCTATCTTTAAGGCTGACAGGGAACTATTTGGCCAGATGATCCTTTTTGCTGAGAAAAAAAAACTCAAAAAAAGTGATGTCTTGGTCATCCCCTGGGGGCCCTTTTCCCTGGGGACTTGCAACGGTGATGGGTCTCTCCGCAAGACAACAAGGCTGCCCCCAGCAAGGGAGTTGGAGGAATGTTTTCTCCCGCAGAGGTGATTCCCCCAGCCCCCCTACCATAATTGATGGATGACCTGTCCCGAAATGAAGGGGAAAAGACAAAAACCCTTTTTTACAGCTTGAGGCACAGCCTGAGTCACGTTGTCCATGAGGGTGCTAAGAAAAAGGCGCATTTATGTTGTGTTTTGGTCTACAAGGAGAATCCATCAAAGATGCAGAAAGAGCCAAAAGAAGTGAGGCACAGGGACCATTTAAGAAAAATTTAAAATGGGGACAACATCCAGCAGTGGAGAAGTTATCGGGGTTTTTCCTCCAACAAGGCAAGTCTATCAATTCCGTAGAAGAAAGGAAAAAAACCACAGCACGGGGGAAGCTGAGGCAAGGGGCTGTATGTCACATGGAGCAGCTTGCTTCAAGATCACCAAAAAAGCAGTGGAAGAGGCTCTGAGCTTAAGTC
Organism: Chionoecetes opilio; assembly: GCA_016584305.1. Lineage (NCBI taxonomy): Eukaryota > Metazoa > Arthropoda > Malacostraca > Decapoda > Majidae > Chionoecetes > Chionoecetes opilio. The sequence goes on along the minus strand of JACEEZ010015495.1, from coordinate 10,546 downwards.
AAACAAGAAGAAGCAGACCCAAAGCCTCCTCTCCCTGCACTTTTATGCACAGAACTGGGTACAAGTCTGTCTCATCCTGCAGAGGAACAGCGTCATGGTCCCGTGTTGGGCAGTGCCCCAAGATCCCATCCCACCTTTCCAGAAGTGCGGGACAAAAACCCGGGCAAGATTCCTGGATATCACCACACTAGCGTACCGGAGGCAGGTGGTGATTCATTTTTGGTATGCATGCCCTTTTCAGGCTGTGATACCGCAGGCATTCGCTGGGCCGGGGGAAGTGACGCACTCAAGCAGGTGAGAGGACAAAACATACCAGGATGCTTTCCCGAACTTGGGCGTCATGGGAAGGGCTTTCCCGAATCTTTTAGAAGCTAAGGAAATCACCTGCCACATGTACTGCCTTACCCACAAACTGAGGTGAACAAACTTCGGTATGAGCTGTTCTGGCGGGTGGAGAGGTGGAGTCAAGTCAACTCCCTCCTTGTGGGACGGGCCCCCATGCATGCACTACGTGCAAACTACCAGGCTGCGATTGGGGGAGAATTTCGAGACCATTTTTTGCGAAACCCCAAAAGATGCGGCGGTGACAGATAGGGGCGGCAAGCTGCTGTCAAATGGAGCGAGGCTCACCAGCACAGATCTGTTATGCAGCTATGTTTCCCGCAAGTGTGTGCGGTCAGCGAACTCCTAATTTCCTTGCCTCGCAAAGGCCGAAGGTACGGACATTGGGAGGTTCGACATGCCAGAACAAAAGGTATTGAAGAAGATCGGTCCAAAAAAGCAGATTCCGAGCTGCGTAGATGATTTGAGAGGATTAATTTGGGCCCTAAAAGTAAGTACAAACCCATGGCATCTTTGTGGGATTTAAAAGGGTTGTATTAAATGTGACATTACTTACATTTTAGTGACATTTAGGTTCCGTCCCCAAATTTAAAATTTTTAAAATTTTTTCCCCAAATTTTGGGTTTGGGTGTTCTATTTCAAGAAGGGGGAAACGCCCCTTTAAAGCACCATTGTGAAAGGGCTATCATATCAAAAAAAAAAAAAATTTAAACATGTAGCAAGCCAAAAAAACCACCAAAAGAATTAGTCACCCCCGGGGTGGAACCGGGAACCCCAAAATTTTGGGGTTTTGGTCAGGACTAAAAGGCATTGCCCCCTTATTCCCCCCTTCTTACGCCATATAGAGTTTTGGGGAAAGGGCCCTTTAACACCCTTTTTCCCCTCTCGGCCCCCGGGCCATCATAGGTGTTAGCAAGGCATTGCCCCCCTTATTCCCTACTGACAGCTATCATAGGGTGTTAGCAAAAGCTTTAACCCCCATATTCCCCCCTTTTGCCGGGCTTCAGGGTTTTGTTAGCAAGGCATTACCCCCCTTTTAATACCTGGCTGAAACAGCCATCATAGGCTATTAGAAAAGGTTTAAAACACATTTTTTTCCCATTTTTGGAAACCCTGTGCACACCCCCTAGGGTATTGGAAAGGCTTTGTCCCCCTTTTTCCCCCTTTGCCCCTGGCATTAAAGGCATTAAGGTTTTAAAAAGGGCTTTGGGCCCTCCTTATTCCCCTTTTTTGAAACCACAGCCCCCTTTTTTTGGCAAGGCATTGCCCAAACCCTTATTCCCATCTGCACAGCTATCATAGGGTGCTAAAAAATCTTTAACACCCACATTCCCTCTCTCCAAGCTATCATGGGGGTTTTAGAAAGGGAAATTTCCCCTTTTTTCCCTCTTCCCCAAAAGCCACCATAGGGTTTTAGAAAAGACTTTAAAAAACCTTTTTTTTCCTTCTTTGCACACTGTGCAAAAGCCATCAAAAGGGGAAATTAGAAAGGTTTTTTTGTCCCCCTTTATTCCCCCCCTGCACAGCCACATAGGGTGTTAGAAAGGGCATTACCCCCTTTATTCCCTCTCTGACACCCATCATGGGTATTAGAAAAGCCCTTTAAACCCCTTTTTTTCCTTCCCCGAAACACTGTGCACAGCCACTGGGGTTTTGGAAAGGCATTTTTCACCCTTTTTTCCCTCTCTGCCCGCCATCATAGGGTGTTTGAAAGGGCCATTTTAAACCTTTTTCCCCTTTTCTGAAACCCCCCCATTTTAGAGGGGTTAGCAAGGCGTTTCACCCTTTTTCCCTCTCTGCACAGCCATCATGGGGTTTTTTAGAAAGGGGTATTTTTAAACCCTTATTCCCTCTCTGCACAGTCATCATAAGGTTTTTACCCGGGAAATTTTTACCCTTTTTCCCTCCCCGCACACCCATCATGGGGGTTTTCAATAGAAAGGTTTTTTGTAAATATTATTCCCTTTGCACAGCCATCTGGGGTTTTTACCCCAAGGCTTTAAACCCCCCTTATTCCCTCTCTCCCACTGTTTTCCAAAAGGGTTTAAAGAAAAGGGACTTTAACCCCCTTATTCCCTTCGGGGTCAGTACATGGAATATTGAAAGGGCCCCATTAACACCCTTCTTCTCTTTTTTTACATTTTATTAGGAATTAGAAGGTTTTAACCCCCTTTTTCCCCTCCCCGTACATTTTCCTGGGGTTTTTAACCCCAAGGTTAACCCCCTTTATTTCTTCCTCTTGAAACAGCTTCTATGGGGTTTTTAAAAACAAGGCATTATCACCCTTATTCCCCTCTGTACGGGGCATTATGGGGTTGGGTTTTTTTACAAAGGATTATCACCCTTTATTCCCTCTCTGAAACGGGGTTAAAATAAGGGTATTAGCAAGGCATTAAAAACCCCTTTTTCCCTCTCTGCACAGCTTTTAAGGGGGGGCAGCAAGGCTTTAACCCCTTTTTTCCCTCCAAAAACGGGCCCATTTAAAAAAGGCAATCATAGGGTATTGGGCAAGGCATTAACACCCTACCCCTTTCTCTGTCCCGGGCTTTTAAAAGGGGCTATTTTGGGGTTTTTAGAAGGAAATTTCCCCCTTTTTATCTCTCTTTTTTGATTACCCACCCCAAATGATTTCCTTTTTCAAACGGAATATCGTGGGGGTTGGCGGGGGGAAATTTTTACAAAAAAAAAATTTCAAAGTTTAAAAACTTAACCAATATTTTTCTTAAATTTGCCTCAACATTGAACCCCAACCTCTTCGTGAAAGATTAAACCCTTTTTCCCCGGTTTTTTGTGGGGTTTAAACCTACAGACCAAAATGTTTAAAGGGAGGGGGTTCCCTTTTTATCTATTGAATAATTTTTGAATCATTAGTAGGTGAAAAATCCCCAGGGACAAATGGGGATTTTAAATTTGAAAAATTTTACTTCATAATGAAAATAAGGTGCATGACTTTTTTAAAAACCGGGTTTTATTCATATTTTTTTTTTCCCAAACTAAAAATTTCCCCCCCCAATAAGAAAACCAGTATTTCAGTTTCCCTTTAAATTTGTAATATAGGAAACAAATACTTTTACAAAATCACCAAGAAAGGGGCATTCATTATACTTCCATTATGATCTTTTTCCCAATTTTCCATTTTTTTTTTTCCCCAAAGGGTTTAATAATGCTATCATACGCCCTCAAAAATTAGGGCCCAAAAAGGAACTCAACAATCTATCAAACAGAAACATTAAGAAGGTTTTTGTTGAATTAAAAAGTGGCCCTCAGACATGGGATGAATCATGAATAAATAAAAAAAATCCCCCAAAAATCCCCCAAAAATCCCCCAAAATTTACTCCATTTAAATTCCCTTTGCATCATTTTTGTCAAAAAATTTTAAAAGATACATTAAAATAGTAAAGCAAAATTCAGACAGAAAGTCTTTTGGATCTGTCAAAAGGCCTTCGGATCCCATATCCATTTCTTTTTTTGGTTAGAAAAATTGAATTTTTTAATGGGGCCGGGGGGCCCTGAATTTATTGGGTTTGGGAAAGGTTATTTAAGTCCGGGAAAGTAAGGGTACAGTTTTAAAATGCCTATCCCTCTAAATTCTATTTTTTTGGGAGTACCACAAGGATAAATTTTTGGGTTTCCCTTTTTATTTTTTTATAATAATGATAAAAAAAACGTTTCCTAAAAAAACCAAATTTCCCCTCTTTGCTGATGATAAAACTTTTTTTCTTTCAGGGGACAAAGTCTAATTTCTTTAAAAAAACACATTAAATGGAATTATTCATTTTTAAAAACCGATAAAAAGTAAAAATTTAAACCTTGAATGCTACTAAAATTAATTAATGGTATCATGTGCTTTGAGGATTAAAACCACCAAATTCGGGGTTGCATAGACAATCTTATTTTAGGGGCATTTTTGGGGGAATAAAAATTTTTTTTGGGTTTTATTATTGATGATAAACGGGAAATGGAAACCTAAATATAGAGGGGGAATTTACAAAATTTTTGTAAAAAAAATAGTGATAATAAGATACGAAAACAATATAACCATTGATATTTTAAAGGGAAAAAATTTAACTTATCAAAAACCCTACCCAAAACCCCTTTTTGCTTTGTTCACGGTATGGGGAGGGAAAATTTAAAATTTTTATTTGGGACAGTCTTTTCATTATAAAAAAAAACAAGTTAGGGTTAATGTCTCAAAATCCCAGATATGAAACACACGGGACCCTCTTTTTTAAAGCCCAAAATATATTAAAATTAACTGATATTATACCCCCCCAAAAGCAAATCTATTTATACAAAAAAGGGCATTAACACATCCCAAAAGTTGACAGTGGTTTTCATTTCCATGTCAAAACAACTCAAATACCAAAACCCGGGTTTTTAAAAAAACACCGATATAACATTTTCAAGGGTAAAATAAAGAAAAAAAACCGATAAAAAATTTTAAACCCCTTGGTTCTTTTCATGTGTTTTTAAAAAAAGGTTTTTTTTGAGTTTGTTTTGGTTTTTTTAAAAATATTAGCCTTTGGTTTTTCCCTTTGTAAAGATTTGCGTAATAAATTTTTGTATTTAAATTTTTTATTCAAAATTAAATTTTTTGTAGCTTTTAAAACTATTGTTATATAAAAATTATTTTTGGTGATTTTTTAAAGGTAAGGGCAATTTATTATTTTAATTATTTCCCGGGGCCTTTTCATTGCCCCAAAAAATCGGAACTAGGTTTTCGAACGGGTCTGTTAAAAACTCCGGTCCAACAGACCGACCCTTAAATATAAATATTTTGGTATATATGGGTTTACATACGGTTTTGGGCAAAAAGGGCCCAAAATTTAAATTTGGTACGATACAGTTTCTACGGGGAGGGGGGGGGCCCTTTCACCCGCCCCCGCTTTGCCTTTCACAGCACGGGGCAAGGAGGGCCTAAACCCGCCCCCGTGTGCCTTTACAGCACGGGGCCAGGGTGGGCCTCACCCCCCCCGCGTGCCTTACAAGCACGGGGCAGGGAGTGCCCTCACCCACCCCCGCGTACCTTCACGGCAGGGGGGGAGGGAGGGGTTTCACCCACCCCCGCCCCCGCGTGCCTTCACGGCCCACGGGAGAGGGAGGCCTCACCCGCCCCCGCGTGCCTTCACGGCACGGGGCAGGGAGGGCCTCACCCGCCCCCGCGTGCCTTCACGGCATGGGGCAGGGAGGGCCTCACCCACCCCCGCGTGCCTTCACGGCACGGGGCAAGGAGGGCCTCACCCGCCCCCGCGTGCCTTCATGGCAAGGGGCAGGGAGGGCCTCACCCGCCCCGCGTGCCTTCACGGCACGGGGCAGGGAGGGCCTCACCCCCCCCGCGTGCCTTCACGGCAAGGGGCAGGGAGGGCCTCTACCGCCCCCGCGTGCCTTCACGGCACGGGGCAGGGAGGGCCTCACCCACCCCCGTGTGCCTTCACGGCACGGGGCAGGGAGGGCCTCACCCGCCCCCGCGTGCCTTCATGGCAAGGGGCAGGGAGGGCCTCACCCGCCCCCGCGTGCCTTCAAGGCACGGGGTAGGGAGGGCCTCACCCGCCCCCGCGTGCCTTCAAGGCACGGGGTAGGGAGGGCCTAGCCCGGCCCCGCGTGCCTTCATGGCAAGGGGCAGGTAGGGTCTCACCCGTCCCCGCGTGCCTTCACGGCATGGGGCAGGGCGGGCCTCACCCGCCCCCGCGTGCCTTCACGGCAAGGGGCAGGGAGGGCCTCACCCGCCCCCGCGTGCCTCCAAGGCACGGGGCAGGGAAGGGCCTCACCCGCCCCGGCGTGCCTTCACGGCACGGGGCAGGGAGGGCCTCACCCGCCCCCGCGTGCCTTCAGGGCAAGGGGCAGGGAGGGCCTCACCCGCCCTCGCGTGCCTTCACGGCACGGGGCAGGGAGGGCTTCACCCGCCCCCGCGTGCCTTCACGGCACGGGGCAGGGAGGGCCTCAACCGCCCTCGCGTGCCTTCAGGGCAAGGGGCAGGGAGGGTCTCACCCGCCCCCGCGTGCCTTCACAGGACGGGGGCAGGGAGGACCTCACCCGCCCCCGCGTGCCTTCATGGCAAGGGGCAGGGAGGGTCTCACCCGCTCCCGCGTGCCTTCACAGGAGGGGGGCAGGGAGGACCTCACCCGCCCCCGCGTGCCTTCACGGCACGGGGTAGGGATGGCCTCACCCGCCCCCGCGTGCCTTCATGGCAAGGGGCAGGGAGGGCCTCACCTGCCCTCGCTTGCCTTCATGGCAAGGGGCAGGGAGGGCCTCACCCGTCCCCGCGTGCCTTCACAGGAGGGGGGCAGGGAGGACCTCACCCGCCCCCGCGTGCCTTCATGGCAAGGGGCAGGGAGGGCCTCACCCGCCCCCGCGTGCCTTCATGGCAAGGGGCAGGGAGGGCCTCACCCGCCCTCGCGTGCCTTCATGGCAAGGGGCAGGGAGGGCCTCACCCGCCTCCGCGTGCCTTCATGGCAAGGGGCAGGGAGGGCCTCACCCGCCCTCGCGTCCCTTCATGGCAAGGGCAGGGGGGGGCCTCACCCGCCCCCGCGTACCTTCATGGCAAGGGGCAGGGAGGGCCTCACCCGCCCCCGCGTGCCTTCACGGCAAGGGGCAGGGAGGGCCTCACCCGCCCCCGCGTGCCTTCATGGCAAGGGGCAGGGAGGGCCTCACCCGCCCCCGCGTGCCTTCATGGCAAGGGGCAGGGAGGGCCTCACCCGTCCCCGCGTGCCTTCATGGCAAGGGGCAGGGAGGGCCTCACCCGCCCCCGCGTGCCTTCATGGCAAGGGGCAGGGAGGGCCTCACCCGTCCCCCGCGTGCCTTCATGGCAAGGGGCAGGGAGGGCCTCACCCGCCCCCGCGTGCCTTCATGGCAAGGGGCAGGGAGGCCTAAACCGTCCCGCGTCCCTTTCATGGCAAGGGGCAGGGAGGGCCTCACCCGTCCCCGTGTGCCTTCATGGCAAGGGGCAGGGAGGACCTCACCCGTCCCCGCGTGCCTTCACGGCAAGGGGCAGGGAGGGCCTCACCCGTCCCCGCGTGCCTTCATGGCAAGGGGCAGGGAGGGCCTCACCCTCCCCCGCGTGCCTTCATGGCAAGGGGCAGGGAGGGCCTCACCCGCCCCCGCGTGCCTTCATGGCAAGGGGCAGGGAGGGCCTCACCCGTCCCCGCGTGCCTTCACGGCAAGGGGCAGGGAAGGCCTCACCCGCCCCCGCGTGCCTTCACGGCAAGGGGTAGGGAAGGCCTCACCTCGCCTCAACCATTAGGTTAGAGTTGAGAAGATTGGAACCCATAAGGTGTCTTTACTCATTCTGCTCTAACCATCACAGCCTTCGTTACATGCACCCTCAAAATAGTACGTACAGGTAGGAGTTAAGAAGTGCAGGTTGGAGTTAAGAAGAATGGAACCTAAACCATAACTTTTGGGTAAGAATTTTAAAATAAATCCAAATCCCCCTACCGTCCTCCGGGGCCAAGCCTCCCCTGGCGACCACCGCCACGCCACCGCGGGGCCTCACCAGCCCCGCGTGCCTTCAGGGCAGGGGGTGAAGGGGGGCCTCACCCCCCGGTTCCTTCCGGCCGGGTGGAAGGAGGGCCTCCCGCCCCCCGTCCCTTCAGCCGGGCAGGGAGGCCCTCACCCCCCCCCGATCCCTTTCCCGGCAACCTTAAGGAGGGCCTCACCCCCCCGCTTTGCCTTCATGGCATGAGTAAAGGAGCCCACCCCCCCCTGCTCCTTCACGGCACCATGAAGGAGGGCATCACCCGCCCCCGCTGCCTTCATGGCACGAGAAAAGGGGGGCCCTCCCCTAGGGTCCTTTAAAAAGAGGTAACGCCATTCTTGGCCTATTTTTAAACGCAAACGGGGCCCATAGGGGCCCAAAAGGCCTCGCCCCTCACCCAAGCCCCGGGGGAAGTTCTCAAGGCATTCCCCCGCAGTATATCATGTTATACATGTATAAGGATAGCTGTTATTTTCGGAAATGTTTGTTCTTAAGTTATCACAAAAAACTATAAAACACTTAAAAAGTCATTATGAGACTGAAGAAATTGATGAATTGGCCAAAATTCATAAATTTACGTTGGCTCTGAATTTTTAAAATTTTTAAAATTTCATTTTAGTTTTGTGTTCAAAAGAAATTAGTGCCGTGTCACACCAAGCAAAGTTTTTTTTGCTCAACGTTAGGGGTTTTTTGGTTTTTGGGGAGAATATCCCGAAATTTTCCTTAAAACTCTCGCCCATTATAACTTTAAGGGACGCTTATAAAATGGCAGATATAATACAAACTATTTTTTAAATTCTTTCCTTTACATATTTCGTTTTTTTTGATACATACAATAAACCATCAAACATTTAAGGGTTTAAATAAAAAAATTTTCTCTCCTCTCTCTCTCCGACCGCGCTTCTCTCTCTCTCTCTCTCTCTCTCCTTTCTCTCTCTCTCTCTCCCCCTTTTCGTTCCTCTTTTTTTCTCCTCCTCCTCCCCTCTCTCTCCTCCCGCTCCCTTCCCTCTCCTCTTCTCCTCTCTCTCCTCTCTCTCCTCTCTCTCTCTTTCTCTTTCTCCGTGAAGAGAGAGAGAGAGATAAAGTGAAAAAGAGAGAGTGAGAGAATAATAAAGAGAATGAGTGAGAGATTAAAGTAACCAAAAAACCTTTTTAATTATTTCTCTCTCTCTCTCTTCTCCTCTCTCCTAAAACTTCTCTCTCTTCTCTCTCTCTCTTCCCCTCTCTCCTCCTCTCTCTCCTCTTCTCTCTCTCCTCTCTCTCTCCTTCTCCCCTCTCTCTCCTCTCTCTCTCTCTCTCTCTCTCCCTCGCTCCTCTTTCCCCTCTCTCTCCCCCTCTCTCTCTCCCCTCTCTCTCCTCTTCCCCCTCCCCTTTTCCCCTCTCTCTCTCTCCTCGCTCCTCCCTTCCTCTCTCTCTCCCTCTCCTTCTTTTCTCTCTCTTCTCCTCTCTCCCTCTCTTCCTTTTCTCTCTTCTTCTTTTCTCTCTCTCCTCTCTGTCTCTCTCCTCCCTCTCTCTCTCCTTCTCTCTCCCCCCCCCCCTCCCCCCCCCCCCCCCCCCCCCTCTCTCTCTCTTTTTTTTTTTATTTTTTTTATATATATATTATATTAAAATATATATATATATATATTTATATTAAAATATAATATTTTATATATATATATATATATAAAAATATATATTTTTATTATTATCTTCTATCTATCTATCTATCTATCTATCTATCTACTATCTATCTATCTATCTATCTTTTATAAAATATATTAAAAATATTATAAAAAAGAAGAGAAGAGAGAGGGGAGAGAGAGAGAGAGAGAGGGGAAAAAGAGAGAGAAGGGGAGAGAGAGAAGAGAGGAAGAGGAGAAAAGGGGAGATCGGTCGGAGGAGAGAAGAGCGGAGAGAGCAATTTATTTAGTTAAAATTAATGTTTGCTGGGGAAAATTTTGTATGTATCACAACGAAATTGTCCCTGGAAAACTAAATTAATTTTGTTGTATTGTATCTGCCCTCTTATAAACTGTCCCCAAAGGTATACATGACGACAGTTTTTAATAATGTTAAAATTCCTCATATTTTTTCGACTCATAATGACCTTTTTTTAAAGTATTTTACTATGTTTTTTTTAATACTCTTATAGAACAAGCATTTCCGAGGGGAACTCTATCCTTTATACATGTTAAAAAGATATACTGCGGGGTAAAGCCTTGAACTTCCCGGGGCTTGGTGAACGAGGGGGCCTTGGCACCCAAAATGGGCCCACAAATCGATTGTCACACTCTATATAATACAGGTACTCTAGCCCCACCCACCCCCGCGTGCCTTCACGGCAACGGGGAAAGGCACGCGGGGCTTAGGGACCGCAGAGTTTTTGTCCTGTAATCAAAACCATTAAAGTTTTTTAGCCCCCAACCCCTTTTAAAATTTATTCAATCGACAATGGGCCAAGCCGCTTACCACCTACGTTTTTTTTCCTATTTTTTTTCTTATCACCCTTATTCTAAATCTCACAGCCATCATAGGGGGTTTTGCAAGGCATTGTTACCCTTTTCCCTATCTGCACAGCCTCATAGGTTTAGCGGGATTTTCCCCTTATTCCTTCTGCAACTATCATGGGTGTTGTAAAAGGGATTAAAAACCCTATTCCTTCCCTGCAACTACAAGGGTATTGATGTGCAAGGCATTATCACCCTATTTTCTCTCTGTACAGCTATCTAGGGTGTTACAAGGCCATT
>JACEEZ010015494.1:17500-22500 GCA_016584305.1 Chionoecetes opilio | reverse complement strand
AAGAAAGAGAAGGAAGAGGAAGGAAGAGGAGGAGGAGGAAGGAAGAGGACGAGGAGGAAGGAAGAGGAAGAAGGAGGAGAAGGAAGACAGACAACAAGAACACTTCGTCGGGTTTATGGAATGTCATTTTGGCGGTAATTTGAGGAGACGCACAAAGAATTCATAGGACCACAAAGGCGATTCCTCCTCCTCCTCCTCCTCCTCCTCCTCTCTCCTCCTCCTCCTCCTCCTCCTCCTCCTCCTCTCCTCCTCCTCCTCCTCCTCTTCCAAGTACATCTATTCTTCTACATTCCTTCAACATTCCATTTTTATTATCTCTCTTTTATTCTGATAATTCACGATGCAAAACTGTCTTCATGCACAAACTTCAACCCCACACACACACACACACACGAAAACACACACACACCACACACACACACACACACACACACACACACACACACACACACACACACCACACACACACACACACACACACACACACACACACACACACACACACACGCACACACACACACACATTGTTACCAGGGTCGCGATTCGTCCTTCCCAGCATGCAGTAATGCCACATAAGCAAGAAATTTCACTAAAGTAAGCAGCACATTATGGTTCGTCACACACACACACACACACACACACACACACACACACACACACACACACACACACACACACACACACACACACACACACACACACACACACACACACACACACACACACACACATACACACACACACACACACACACACAAAGAGACAGGTAAGTACAGGTGTTACAGATAATTCTACCTTTACATTTCCCTCCTGCTCACCTGTTCTCCACTTTTGATGGACAGATGATCTCCTCCTCCTCCTCCTCCTCCTCCTCCTCCTCCTCCTCGAGATCCTGCTTAACAAACCTACTGGATTTTTTTAATGTCATTTATTCAAACTGGGACGCTAAAATTCCCTCGGATGTAATATACCTTGATTTTCAGAAAGCCTTCGATACAGTTCCCCATAAGCGACTTTTGACCAAGCTAAGGGCACATGGCTTGGGAGAGCAACTATGTTCATGGATTGGCGATTGGCTTTCAAATCGTAAACAACGGGTAGTAATAAATGGTGAAACATCTGATTGGTTAGATGTTACTAGTGGGGTGCCTCAGGGCTCGGTCTTGGGTCCCACTCTTTTTCTGATATATATCAACGATCTGGACTGCGGACTTGTATCTAAAATATCGAAATTTGCAGACGACACCAAATTAGGCGGTAAAGCATATACTAGAGAAAACTGCGAACTCATACAAAGTGACCTCGACAAACTATCAGACTGGAGTGATAAATGGCTATTAAAATTCAATTCCGATAAATGTAAAGTAATGCATATAGGCAACGATAACCTCAAATATAACTATCAAATGCAAAATAAATCGTTAACTGAAGTACAGCAGGAAAAGGATTTAGGTGTCATCATCAGTAATGATCTTAAAACCAGTCCGCATTGCCTAGCTGCCAGTAAAAAGGCGAATATGATGTTGGGCTTTATTAAACGCAATTTGAACACAAAACTCCGAAAGTAATGACACAATTATACACGTCCTTGGTTAGGCCACACTTGGAATATGCCGTCCAATTCTGGTCGCCCTGTTTCGTAAAAGACCAAGCCAAATTGGAATCAGTGCAAAGAAGAGCAACCAAACAAATTCCATCTCTGCGAAATTCATCTTATGAAGAGAGACTGCGGAAACTTAATATGTTTTCCTTAAAGGATCGTAGAATCCGTGGGGACTTGATAGAAACCTTTAAGATCCTAAAAGGATTTGATGTCATTAATCAAGAGAACCTATTCGAGCTTTCAACTCAAGTGACAACAAGAAATAATGGTTTAAAACTAAACGGTCAACGTTGCATCACTGATCTCCGTAAAAATTATTTCAATGTGAGAGTCGTTGATCGATGGAACAAGTTACCAGCAAATGTTGTCGAAGCCAGCACAATAACTACATTTAAAAACAGACTTGACGCGCACTGTAAAGTAAATGGGTATTGATAGTGCCCTGCGAATTCATATTTAGTCCCCCGGATCGATTAGTTGTAGTGGTAGTGGTAGTTGTAGTTAGTATATTTCATGCCCTATTTTTCTGCACTATGAAACTTCCGTGTTCCTATCTTCTTTTAAGGACATGGTATCCTTTTCCAACTGTTTTCTTACAAGTAGTTGATAGTTAGTAGTATGTAGTTCAGCAGATACCCTCGTCATGGACCAATAGGTCTCCTGGTGTCTGTTATTCCTATGTAATCCTATGTAATCCTCTTCCCCATCCCCAATGTTAGAGTGGTCAATCGATGGAACAAATTACCAGCAAATGTTGTCGAAGCCAGCACAATATCTTCATTTAAAAACAGACTTGACGCGCACTGTAAAGTAAATGGGTATTGATAGTGCCCTGCGAATTCGTATCTAGTCCCCCGTATCGATTAGTTGTAGTGGTAGTGGTAGTTGTAGTTAGTATTTTTCATATCCTATCAGTCTGCACTATGAAACTTCCATGTTCCTATCCTCTTTAGGGACATGGCATCATTTTCCAACTGTTTTCTTACAAGTAGTTGATAGTTAGTAGTATGTAGTTCAGCAGATACCCTCGCTATAGACCAAAGGGTGTCCTGGTGTCTGTTATTCCTATGTATTCCTATGTATTCCTATGCATTCCTATTCCTATTCCTCCTTCTCTTCCTCCTCCTCTTCCTCCTCCTTCTCCTCCTCCTCCTCTTCACCGTATTCTTTCTTTCTTTGCAAAAATAGATCCATAGCGACCAACTCCCTTAAAGAAACGAACAAATAGGAAAGAAATATTGACCAACAACTCCAACAATAAATGAGAGAGAGAGAGAGAGAGAGAGATGAGAGAGAGAGAGAGAGAGAGAGGAGAGAGAGAGAGAGAGAGAGAGAGAGAGAGAGAGAGAGAGAGGAGAGAGAGAGAGAGAGAGAGAGAGAGGATGAGAGAGAGAGAGGAGAGAGAGAGAGAGAGAGAGAGAGAGCATATATACCAATTTACCTCTGTCTGTCTCTCTCACTAACGAAAAATAAACAAAAATAAAATATATATAATAAAAGTACACAAATCAATTAATCAATAAACACGAAAGAGGAGGAGGAGGAGGAGGAGGAGGAGGAGGAGGAGGAGGAGGAGGAGGAGGAGGAGGAGGAGGAGGAGGAGGAGGAGGAAGAAGAGAAGAAGAAGAAGAAGAAGAGGAGGAGGAGGAGGAGGAGGAGGAGGAGGAGGAGGAGAAGAAGAAGAAGAAGAAGAAGAAGAAGAAGGAGGAGAAGGAGGAGGAGGAGGGAAAATAAGTCTATCCCAAAAACTTCATAAAAATTGCGAACTTTCTGAAGATATGGACTTCTTATTACTCCTCCCCTTCCCCTCCCCTCCCTTTCCCCCTTCTTCCCCTTCTTTCCCCTTCTTTCCCCCTTCTTTCCCCCTTCTTGCCCCCCTTCTTTCCCCCCCCTTCCCCTCCTTTGTCACTCTTTTCCCCAATAACCTCTTCGCACTGACCTCGATTTTCTTATTTTTTCCTTATCTCCAAGTCAACCAAGAGAGAGAGAGAGAGAGCGAGAGCCGGGGAGAGAGAGAGAGAGAGAGAGGGAAAGGAGAGAGAGGGGAGAGAGAGAGAGAGAGAGAGAGAGAGAGAGAGAGGGGGGTTGTTGCCAGGCTAACCCAAGGCCGCCGATGGGGAGAGAAAAAAATTTGACAAGAATATACAGGAAAAAAAGTTTCACCATATGAGAGAGAGAGAGAGAGAGAGAGAGAGAGAGAGAGTTTAAGAGGGGAGAGAGGGAAGAGGAAAAAGGGGAAGAGGGAGAGAGAAAGAGAGAGAGAGAGGAGAGAGAGAGAGAGGGGAAGAGGGGAGGGAGGACAGGGAGAGAGAGAGGGGGGAAACGGAGGGAGGAGGAGTGAGAGGAGAGCAATAGAGAGAAGAGAAAATTGCACACTGCAGTGACGTTTCCACTCACCGGAAGTGACTGCAACAAGGAACGGTAATTTTCACGTACACACACACACACACACACACACACACACACACACACACACACACACATACACAGACAGACAGACAGACAGACAGACAGACACATGCACACAGACACAGACACAGACACACAGACACAGACACAGACACAGACATATACATAGACACAGACACAGACAGACAGACAGACAGGCAGACACACACACCCACACACATACACAGACAGACAGACAGACAGACAGACAGACAGACAGACAGACAGACACATGCACACAGACACAGACACAGACACACAGACACAGACACAGACACAGACACAGACACAGACATAGACACAGACACAGACAGACAGACAGACAGGCGGGACACACACAAAACCACACCAACACACCCCACACACACAACCACACAACCACCCCACAGACACACACACACACACACACACACACACACACACACACACACACACACACACGTATATATACATAACTATATAAAGCCTACAAAAATATTCATAAAATTATCATCATTATTATTGTTATTATTATTATTATTTTTATTATTGTCATTGAAATTATTGTCTTTATTTTATTATTATTATTAGTTATTCGCCATTTATTGTCTTGATCTGTTTCACTGATGTCATTCTTGCAACAGTTTTTTCTTACAGGGTATTATTTTTTTTTTATTTTTTCATTCTTACTAATGACTTTTTATTTTTGATTTCATTATTGGAATAGTTTTTGTTCTCTAATTCTCCTCTCTCTCTCTCTCTGTCATCGAGTCAGGCCTCCCCATCATGCTCCGGCTCTCTCTCTCCTCTCTCTCTCCTATCTCACTCCTCCCTCCTCCTCGTCTCGTCTCTGCTCATCTGAATTCTTCACCTCTCTCGATCTCTCTCTCTCTCTCTCTCTCTCTTCTCTCTCCCTCCCTTCCCTCCCTCACTCCTCGCCTCCTTCTCCCCTCCGTCCCTCTTCTCTTCC
>JACEEZ010015494.1:5000-10000 GCA_016584305.1 Chionoecetes opilio | reverse complement strand
AGTATTAGTAGTAGCAGGTGTAGTGGTGCGTGTGATGATGGTGGTGGGGGTGGTGGTGGTGGTGGTGGGGGTGGTGGTGGTGGTGGTGGTGGTGATGATGATGGTGGTGCTGGTGGTGGTGGTGGTTCTGGTGGTGGTAGTAGTGGTGGTGGTGGTGGTGGCGGTGGTGGTTACGCTTTCACATAAAAAATATAAAATAAACGGAAGAAGTATATTTGAATAGGAGGAGGAGGAGGAGGAGGAGGAGGAGGAGGATTAAAGGGCTTTGACCTATGATTTGTTACTTGTGGTGGTGGTGGTGGCGGCGGTGGTTAGAAAATATATATAAATTAAATATATAGATAGAAAATAGAAATAATAAAAATAATAAAATCAATAAAAAATAGAAAAGAAATTAAGAAATGTATGAATATTGACTAGTGAAGAAGTGGTGATTATCATTATTATTATTTTTACTATTATCCTTATTGTTATTGTTATTATTATTGTCATTAGAAAGTTATGAAACAAATGTCTGCTCGATTTAAATTTTTTTCTCTTTCTCTCTCTCTCTCTCTCTCATCTCGCCGTCTCCATCTCATCCGATCTCTCCTCGCTCTGCCTCTCTCTCTCCTCTCCTCTCTCTCTCTCATCCTCTCTCCTTCTCTCTCTCCTCTCGTCTCTCGTCGCCTCTCTCTCTCCTCTCATCTCATCTCTCTACCAGTCCCTCTCTCGGGTCGTCTCTCTCTCTCTCTCTTCTCCCTATCTATCCTCTCCTCTCATCTCTCTTAGTATGGGGAATCACTCAAACCTTAAAATGTCACAGTCTGATGAGGGATTGTGTAGGAGAGAGGAAGAGAAGAGAGGATAGAAAAGAAGAGAGAGAGAGAGGAGGAGAGTGAGAGATGAGAGAGAGGAGAGATAGAGAGAGAGAGAGAAGAGGGGAGAGCGAGAGAGAGAGAGAGATAGAGAGAGATAGAGAGAGAAGAGAGAGAGAGAGAGAGAAGGGAAAGTTAGAGAGAGTCAATAACACCTCGATTTTATTGCACAAAGACAACAAAAACTTCCAGCCTGCTTTTAAAACGACCTCGCTTCCCTGGTCTCGTCTCTCTCTCTCTCATCTTCTCTCTCTCTCCCCTCTCTCTCTCCTCTCTCGGCTCTCTCTCTCTCTCTCCGTACTTCTCACTCTCTCTCCTCCTCCCTCACTCCATGCCCTCCTCTCTCTCCCCTCCTCTCTCCTCCCCTCTCCTCTCTCCCTCTCCGTCCTCTCCCACTCCGTCCTCTCCCCCTCACTCTCGGCTCCCCTCCCCCTCCACAGGTTTTCTCGTTCCCGACCTCTCCTCCTCTCCTCCTCTCTCGTTTCCTCTCATCACACCTCTCTCCATCATCTCTCTCTGATTCAAACGAAGATGGAAAGCACGCCTAATTCCTTTCCCTCCTCTTTTTATTTTTATTTTATAACTTCCCCTCTTCCTCCTCCTCTCCTATTCCTCTCCCTCTTTCCTCTTCCTCTTTCCTCTTCCTACTCCTCCTCTTTTTTTCCCCTCTTTCCTCTTCTTCCTCCTCCACCTTCCGTATCCCTTCCCTTTCCCTCCTTCCTCCTCCCTCCTCCTCCTACCTCCTCCTCCTCCCTCCTCCTCCTCCTCCTCCTCCTCCTCCTCCTCTCCTCCTCTCCTCCTCCACACTATTCAGACTGGAGTGATATGGCTATTAAAATTCAATTCCGATACGTGTAAGTAATGCAATATAGTCAACGATAACCTCAAATATAACTAATCAAATGCAAAATAAAACAATCGTTAACTGAAGTACACAGGAAAAGGATTTGTAGGGTGTCATCATCTAGTAATGGATCTGAAAAACCCAGATCCGAATTGCCTAGCGTGTAGCCTGCCTAGTAAAAGGCAAGATATGATGTTGGATGTTTGGACTTATTAAACGTAACTTTGAACAAAAACTCCAAAGTAAGGGACACAATTATAACCCCTTGGTTGGGCCGCATTTTGGGAATATGCCGTTAATTCGGGGTCGCCCGTTTCGTAAAAGATCAAAGCCAAATTGGAATCAGTGCAAAAAGAGAAACCCAAACAAATTCCATTCTGCAAAAATTTCATCTTATAAAGAGAGACTGGGGGAAAAATTAATATGTTTTCCTTAAGGATCGAAAAAAAAATCCGGGGGGGGGGACTTGATAAAACCCTTTAAGATCCTAAAAGGTTTTATGTCATTAATCAAGAAAACCCCTATTCGACTTTCAACCAAATGACAACAAGAAATAAGGGTTTTAAAACTAAACGGTAAAACGTCATCACCGTCTCCGTAAAAATTATTTCAATTTGAGTCGTTGATCGATGGAACAATTTACCACCCAAAAAATTTTTTTGTTGTCGGAGCCAACACAATAATACTTTCCAAAAACAGACTTGACGCGCATGTAAAGTAAAGGGTTTTGTAGTGCAAATTCGTATCTAGTCCCCCTTACGATTTGTTGTTGGTTTGTGGTAGTTGTAGTTAGATTTTTTTCTTTTACTTCATCTGCAAGAAACTTCCCTGTTCCTATCCTCTTTAGGGACAAGGTATCATTTTCCAAATGTTTTTTTTAAAAAGTAGTTGATAGTTAGTGTATGGTTCGCAGATACCCTCGCTATGGACCAATAGGTTCCTTGTCTGTTACTCCTATTTAACCTATGTAATCCTCCTCCCCCTCCTCCTCCCTCCTCCCCCTCCCCTTTTCCCCTTCCTTTCCCCTTCCCCCTCCTCCTCCTCCTCCCTCCTCCTCCTCCTCCCCTCCTCCTCCTCCTCCTCCTCCTCCTCCTCCTCCTCCTCCTCCTCCTCCTCCTCCTCCTTCCTCCTCCTCCCCCTCCTCCTCCTCCTCCCTCCTAATCCTTCTCCTCCTCCTCCTCCTCCTAGTAAGCAGACAACCGGAAATAACACTTCGTAAAGCATCTACACACACAAAAGTTATTCATTTCCTCACAAAAAAGAAAGATAGTATGATAAAGAAAGTAGAGAAAGAAACTACAACGATTCTTTTTCTATTATGCAACTTTTTATTATTCTCGTTTTTTTGGCAATAATGTCTTTTGCCTTTTTTTTCTTTTACTTTTTTTTTTTGTTCTTCATATAATTTTCCATTTCCATAATTTTTTTTTCTTCTAACTTTTTCTCATCATTTTTTTGGATAAAATTTCACATATTATTTTTTTTCTTTATCTTTTTTTTTTTTTTTTTTTTTTAAACTTTTTCTCATAATTTTTTTTCATATAATTTCCCATATCATTTTTTTATTTAGCCTTTTTTTTTGTTTTTTTTTACTTTTTTATGATCATAGAAGTTTTTTATTTTTTTTATTAATTTATGTCAAGTGTATGTCAGTTCAACTTTTTTTTATTTATTTTAAAATTATTTCTATTCAAATTTTTATATATATATCTTTTTAATAACTATAGGCCTTTCTTTGATCCTTTTTTATTTTTTTTTGCATTAATCATATTATTATCATTATTATTATTTTTCGTAATATTACATTTACTCCATCATCATTACCAGTAGTCATCATTAGGAATATCATCATTGTCATTATCATCACTAGTCATCATTATTACTTGTTACTGTATGCATAATTTTCCTAAAGAGCTTTCCTTAGGCCTCCAAAAATGATAAATCGTGTGTGAGAAAGATCCTTAATCAACCTGTCTATCTATCTAACTATCCTGTCATAACAATCCTATCCATTAATTATCCTCTTATATCTTAATCTAACCTCGATCTTAACCCCTTCACGCCCAGATCTTTCCTTTGCTATAGAAAATTGTATGTTTTCGAGCCATAATATTACAAAAAGTAACTGAATATACCAAATTAGTTAGTGGACAAGGATACTAAACAGGTCATATCTATAAAATATTGCTTATATTCACTAAAAATCGTCTAATGGTACCCAAATTACAATGGAAATTACGTTCTGGGTCTCAAGGGGTTAAAAAATAAAGCCAGAATTTAATGAAAAAGTGTACAAAATTACCATTCACTTTACATTTCTAGATTTTCAAAATTATGCAAAATTTGACTCAAGTTGAAAAAAATCTACACAGAAGGAAATTTTAATACAGATTCTTTATTGTGTGTGTGTGTGTGTGTGTGTGTGTGTGTGTGTGTGTGTGTGTGTGTGTTGTGTGTCTGTGTGTGTGTGTGTGTGTGTGTGTGTGTGTGTGTGTGTGTGTGTGTGTGTGTGTGTGTGTGTGTGTGTGTGTGTGTGTGTGTGTGTGTGTGTGTGTGTGTGTGTGTGTGCGTGTGTGTGGTGTGTGGTGTTGTGGCATGAAGGTTAGGTTACACAGTGTCTAGTGTCGACGATTTGCCAATCATCATAATCATCATCATTATTATCATTATTATTATTATTATCATTATCATTATTTTATTTATTATAGTTATCATTGTCATTATTATTTCTTAGTCGTTATCACTAGTCCTACATGAAAGGAAGAGAGAGAGAGGAGAGAGAGAGAGAGAGAGAGAGAGAAGAGAGAGAGAGAGAGAGAGAGAGAGAGAGAGGAGAGAGAGAGAGAGAGAGAGAGGAGAGAGAGAGAGAGAGAGAGAGAGAGAGAGAGAGAGAGAGAGAGAGAGAGAGAGAGAGAGAGAGAGAGAGAGAGAGAGAGAGAGGTTTAATTGGCGCCTAAGATCTTCCTTGTGTCGTATAAGTTACCGTCCTCCTCCTCCCTCCTCCTCCTCCTCCTCCTCCTCCTCCTCCTCTCCTCCTCCTCCTCCTCCCCTCCTCTCTCTTTTTTGTACTCTATAGTCTCCATAGGGTCAAGGAGGAGAATGTGGTTATTATTATTAATTATTATTATTATTATTATATTATTATTATTATTATTATTATTATACTATTATTATTAGTAGTAGTAGTTAGTAGGTAGTAGTAGTATCATCATTTAACTCTTATCATGGATTGAGGAGAAGGACAAATGTGCAATAAAAAATAAATGAGAGGAGAGGAAGAGAAGGAGGAAGAGAGGAGG
>JACEEZ010015492.1:0-23370 GCA_016584305.1 Chionoecetes opilio | reverse complement strand
AAGCGGCAGCCCGCTGCCACGATAGCTTGTAGGGTCCCCTCAGCGAGGGTGGTGTGCCGCGCAAGTGTCCACGTCTGTCTCCGCCCTGCCGGCGTGGCGAGCCACCCACCAGGGCGGCCGCGACCACTACCTGCGGCACACTCTTCGCTGCCTTGCCCGCCAATACTTGTTGACGTCCTCCATTATTCTTCCTCTTCTTCATCTTGTTGTTCTTTATGTTTGTCTGTGTCCTGAAGAACCTCACACAAGGGTCTTGATCCATGTTTTCCCCGCGCTCTTCTTCTTCTTGCTGGTGACCCTTCAAGTGGCGTTTGTTATTGACTCTGTTGATATCCATCACAGATTTCATGTTGCTAAACCAGTATCTCGTCTTACAGGGACAGACGCTGTATTAAGGAAAGAAACGCCGTCCTAGGTATCGTAGCTTGGAGGTTCACCCTCGTGGTCGTTAAGGAACAAAACACAGGAGTAAATACGGAATAATCACTCTTATGTAGCGTCTTTTCCTCACCCCTCAACTCCAACCTCATTGGTTCCAACATGCCGGCCAAGGAGGTAGGAGTTAGGAGGCTCTCTCTCTCTCTCTCTCTCTCTCTCTCTCTCTCCTCTCTCTCTCTCTCTCTCTCTCTCTCTCTCTACACACAGCAGAGTAACGTTTTCTTGACTTCAGCAATAATCACCAGCGCTTTAACATGCATTACTACCACCACCACCACCACCACCACCACCACCACCACCACCTTAACGCCAGGCGCTATATGGTATAATAGTCCGGCAGCTTAGTGAAATGATGGGGACATGCCGGATAAAAGCACCAAAATTTTTTCAGGCACTCTACAGGCTCCTAGCTATGATTTTGAGAGGTGAGACAAATGATCCCATCACTCAGATGGCTATAAGGAACGCTTCTTTATTTTTGACTTTTTCCGCATGTGGAAATTAGGGTAAATGGGTTTTTTAAAAGAATAGTCATAAGGATAATGTTTATTGGATGCAAGTTATCTTATTATTATTATTTAATAACTCCAGAACAAAATATTCCAATATGGCTGTCAAAAAAACATAAATTCAATATTTATTCGACTTTAAACTCCCCTGCGGACATCGCGAAATGCCATGTAGTTTATTAGCAGAACACGAATTAAAACATACTCCTTGCAATTCAAAAATGACAGTGGTTAATCTACTGACGGTGCATTATGAAAAATAAGTATTCATTAAGCTCATTATACAACAATCATGTTCTTCCTGTACAGCTGCAGGAATGCCATGTCTTTGTTAAGCAGAGGGCTGGTCTATCACAATGCAGGTATGATTCATAATTGTAATTATGTGTCTACTTCTCACATTTGCAGCTGCACAGTTCGGTGCATTTCCAGCTGGCTTTCTTGCATGAACATCTCCCGCCACAACCTGCAGCACTTTTGCAGGCACACTTCACAAGTTCACTTACAGCCTTTGCTGCCGCAGGCTGCGAGCTCCAGACAGGAACCCAGGACTTTGTTTCTGCATCCAGTGTCCAACCGCAGCCTTCAGCAGTTGGTGTCTGTTGTTGGGCCTGGTGACAGGTTGTCCAGATGCCAGCCTGGTACACTGCACGCTTGGTGTGCTGCAGCAGGGCCTGTTGAGTTGGGGGAATGTTCTCCATCGTTTCTGTTTTTCTGGCAGAACAGTTCCTTTCTTGCTTCATTCACCGACACCAGAGGGCTGGTCTTGTCATATATAACGACTGTGAAACGTTCCAGGCATCTGGAATTTCCTGGCAATCCACGGTGATTTGTGCATGTGGATGTTTCTACGATGAAGTTGAAGGCATCTGTGACTTGGGTATAGGCACCCCATGCTTCCCAAACCGACTTTTTCCCCTTTCCAAAGAAAGAAAGAAGTCGTATCACACCCTGTGAAGCTGTGGAACACTGGTAGCGCTGTGGACTTCTCTTTGCCCAGAGTACTACAGATGGCTTTGATGTGTAGGAAAAGGAAGTTCTTGCCACTGCCGAAGGCGACCCAGATGTCAGCCGATGGATACTTGCTGGCTAGAAAGTGATACTTCCCGATGAGGATGACAAGAACGTCAGTATCCACGGTGCGTACCAAGCATGTGGTGCATCCAACTCTCTAGGGCATCTTGTAGATGGACCACAATTCTTGTGTCTGCCTCTTCGTGGTCACATGGCGGCATCGAGTGGTCAGTGCCACTGCAGACTACAGAGGCTCCAGATGTTGCAAAGACCTGCTTTCCGTCTGGGAAGGTAGTGGATACAATCTTCTCTGATAGGGAACTGGAAGAGTTCTACCTTTGTTTGTGGGGTCACGCAGGAAATCGGGCCAATTGCCTGGGACCCTTGGTCTGGCCTGCCACCTTCCTTCGTACACCTTTCCCCCGTTTCTCTCTGGTTGATTCTTTGATACTGTTGTCCAGGTACCTGTCCCATACCACATCTACTCTCATAGAGGTTTCCAGTTGCTCATGATGTGGGGAACAAACACTCCACTTGCATAATCGTCAAATGTAGTGATGCCAGTCACTGGGAGGAGGTGTACCACAGCAGCACCATCGAGCACTTAACATCAAATGAGCCAGAGGGTGTCTTCTTGCGTCTTCTGGGCCAGAATGTTGGTGAGATGGGAAACTTCTTCCCTTGTCGCAGCTTCCCTCTTTCAGCCAAAGAAGGAGGGGTATGGGTGATTCTCATGCTTGAAAAGGTGTCCAGGTCCCATCACGGTGCTGTGTGACTATGTAGAGACGGGAAAGAGGGCCCCCGTCATCCTTCAGCATAGAAAACTTGTCCGACCTGCTTACTCTTCGTCTTTGGTGTTGGCGATCTGAACAGGGGCAATTTGTTTTTCTTAATTGGGTCATGGATGGAGTGTGTAGCATCTGTCAACACTGACTTCTTGTATGTCTCATACTGCTTCTTCCCAAAACAGGCTCTACTGTGCGGACTGTGTTGACAACAGGATGGTCGGATGACATTCCGTGTGTCAAGTGCCAGGAGTTCTGGGTGTCATCCTTGAATGGGTTTCCCATCTCACTGATGACCTGGATAAGGTCCACGTTTGCTTCTGGATAGTTTTTCTGGGTAGATAGACCCTCCTCGTGATGGTACTGGTCATCATTTGGGGTGTCGGCATACTGCTCCCCGAACTCTGCCAGGAGTCGCGCCTGCTCCGGTCCCGCAACCATCCACCTCCTGAAGGAAAACTGGGTTCTCAGTAAGGCCCACTGCTCCTCCTTCACCTTTCACAAGCTCGTTGTTTTGTTCGTGGGCTTGGTCAATGGGTATAGTGGAGAACCTCTTGGCTGTTTTCGAAACGACCCAGTTGCCGTTGACTTCGAATTGGTGTTGAACTGCTGGGGGCAGACTCTCCATGTCCCTGATATGCACCGGGAGCCACCTGGCATAGTTCTGGGTGGTCCAGAGCGAAGAACCATGGCACAAGAGCTTTCAGTGTCTCAACGTATAAGGGGAAATCTTTTCTCTGTGTGCACGTACAAAGATCAGGCCAAGAATTTCCAGCCGCAGGATGGTATCCCAGTAATGGAATGTTGGACTCCTGGCAGCCATGTCCCGTCTCCATGCCTCAAAACCTTCATCATTGGGTTGGTGTTTCACAACTGCCTCTTGGTGAGCATCCCGCTGCATCTTGGCCAGTGCGAGAGCACTGACTTGGTGGGCGTGTCTGGTCTTTCGTGAGGTGTGAGGCCGTCAGGAAAGAGTTCGCAGTGCCAGACGATGCAATGCCTGCTTGAGTTAATGCGGTTGTCCAGCCTGATGCCTCCAAGTAGTCCCCAAGTGTCTTCCAAACAGCCATTCTCAACATGGAGACCTCCAAACATGACCACGTACTGGTCTTCGCCATGTGTGTGCGGCCAGTGCCACTGAACGAACTTGGCCAGTGCATACAGCGGAGCATCTAAGGCAATGACAGGAAGTTGCCCAGGATTCAGAAACTGTATGGCTTCACGCAGAACATTCATCCCATGTTTGACCATTGCTGCAGTGGCAGCCTTCTCACTGAAGAGCGGCCGGAGCTGAGTGATTGCAGGCTTGCAAGTCAACGGGGCTCTCTTCACAGGAGGCGTGGTAAGCAGACCAGGCAACAGCATCTCCCCTGACCAACTCTTCCTTTCCCATGAGCAAAATGGCATGTTCCAGCCACTTGTTCTCTTTGTCGCGGGCCTTGTCAAGGTGTCCACTGATGGGTCGGATGTCATACGAAGTCCTCGGCACAGCCACGCTTTCCTTCCGAAGTGCCACAGCTGGAACAGTGGTGAAGTTTTCAGGCAGTCTATGGTCCTGGGTGGTGTTTTTTAGAAGGGCTAGGCTGATCTCACTCTGGGATTGGCCCATGTTTGAACTGGTAGGAAACTGGAACAGGCTGATACCTGTCCCATGGAATGATCCTGTGGCTGTTGTGCTTGAGGGGTTGTGGTCAATATTATCAAGGGCCCCTACAGTGAAGAGCTGAAAGCGCAACTGGACTGGGCACACAACTCCCTTTCTCCATGTCCTCACACACAGCAGTAGCCAGGTGATTCTCTAGGTGGAGCACCCGGTCATAACTGACACTCAGGCCCAAGTCATGCATCTGGGTAACAAGTTTTCTTGACCTAGTCTGCGTGTGGAGGTTCAGGCCAATGTTTGAGGTGGTAGGGGTGGCTCAATTTCCAACGAATGTCGTGATCGACTGCTTGGTATTTGCTTGTCTCTTCTGGCTCTCTTTTGCAGTTGAAGAGTATGATCTGTGAGGCAGTGAGACAGGCCTGGGAATCTGTGCAGTCCTGATCTTTCAAGTCAGTCTCCTTTCATCAGCATGGTCCCATACTCTTGAGGTTGGCTGGAACAGAGTTCTTTTGGGAGTCAGGGGGAAAGGAGCCACTGAAGTTGAAACCACAGGAACGAAAGATGTCCTCTCGCACAATCCTGGCAGCTTTTGCCAAAATTAGTGCATCTCCTTCATAGTCAGTCTCCATGGCCTGTTTCAGCATTTGTTGGGGATGCCTTTTTCAAAGACACTTACACATTTTGTCACATTTTGTCACAAGACAGCACATTTTTTCCATCACTTTGCTCTTGTGAATAAAGGAAAGTGCTTCAGGATTTGCTCTTTAAAGCGAACTTTGTTGACTTCACTCCTGATGCCAAAGTCAGCAAGACGACTTTCGTAGAGATGCCGTAGGGAAGCAAACTTGAAGAGCAATGTGCCTTCTTCCACTTCATTCTCTATGTAAGTGACCAGCTCAGCAAATGCTCTTGCTCGGGCTTTCTTGTCTGGTTTTACTGGCATCCTGTAGGTTTTCCCTGTCCTGATCAGGGACCGGGTGACGATTCCGCAAGTCCAACCAAGCAAGCAAGATGGTACTTGGCCTCCAGTGCAATGAGGTACCGACACCTTCAATCCTGGTCAACAAATCTGAATCCAACAGATCTCGGGCCATTGACCTAACATTGTCATCTGCCCCTAGGTTTTGAAACTCATGCAGGAGTCCATCTTCTTTGGTGCAAAATATGCAGCTGGTCTTGTCGAAACATTTGCGTGGACGACGGCATCGGTCTTCTGGAGCAGGAGTGCTATCTCTCCCTCGCTTCTTCGCCCTTGCCAGTTTCTGTGTGTTGAATTGGTCGTGACATGATTTGTGCCACTGTGCATGATTCCTGATCAACTCATCCACGTCTGTGGCAGCACCAAATGCAAGAGGCACTGGCAGAGCGTTGAGTTCTCTGAACTGAGTCACTTTCTCAGGAAAGATCCATAGACAGCTGGCGCCGACTTGTCCGCTCCATGTGCATTTAAGGGACAGCGAAGTGGCTCAGAGGTTTTTCTTCTGGCAGACTGCACACGCTGACCAATCCATCAACAGATGAGGACTGGGGCTCTTCAAAATCTGCAACACACAAAAAAAAAACAGTTAGCAGACATTGTTGCAGTCCTTAACTAAGTACATGTACGTAAGTAATTCATGGTCATACATGTAAGCCTAAATTCCATTGTAATAGAACGGTTGTCCTGGTAAAATTTGAAAAGTGTGATCTTGAAGTATAAGAAGGGATGAAAAAAATAACAAACTAGTGGATGTATTGCATATACGGAAATTTCTTTTGCCATTAAAGGCGAATCTTGATTTCATCAAGATTTTTCTAAGTGAAAATTAGCCGTTATCACAAAAATGGTTCATAGAGGCTTTCTGAGTAATTGGATCGTTTGTCTCCCCTCTCAAAATCATAGCTAGGACCCTGTAGAATGCCTGAACAAAATTTGGTGCTTTTATCCGGCATGTCCCCATCCTCTTGAAATCTGGTCCTTAGCGGCCGGACTATAAGCCTCGAGAGGGAATAAAGCCACATTCCATCCTGACAATAATATCTCTATGACTTTCTTGTACAAACTATTATGATACGGGTGACAAAAAAAATAAGTAATGAAGTTTCCCTGTGATTAAAAAAAAAATTTTTTGTTCTTCCGTGTAAAAGAGCGATTTTTTTTTGTCGTAGAATTCCATAAACATTAATTATGGCTTATTAAGATGAAAAGAGACTAAACTATATGGTTTTCCGCCTTAACATCTTATGTACCATAAAAATTAGTCTCTTGGTAAATCATAACCTACTGCAACATTCAACATTATCTCCCTTAACTCTTCACACCCAACAGTCTTTCCTTTGCTATTAAAAAATCGTAGTTTTTAGGCCATAAAATTACGAAAAGTACTGACTATACCTTTTATTTTAGTGTACAGGAATTAAACAGATCATACTCTATAAAATATTGCTTTAATCATGAAAACGTTTGTTTGGTACCAAAATTACAAGGAATTACGTTCGGGGTCTCAAGGGTTTTAATTTTCCTTTCAAAACCATGTCACAAACTTTGTGTGTTAGTGGAAGGTCACGGAAATTCCCGTGCGAGGGGCGTCGCGTGTCTTTTTTTTTCTGAACTTGTAATTTGTGAAAATGTGATCTTATTTTTGTATCTTAATGCTTTGTTTAGTTTTGAGTTTTCGCTGTTAGTAGTGTTGTTTAAGTTTTAGATCGAGCGGTTAGAAATGGCGCATTATATATTACTGGAAGTTAATTTTGTGGAAATACACCAAGGCGCCACGTTTTCCCATATAAATTTGTTAGACACTTGATACTTTTTAATTACTGATTTAGAGTAAATTTCTGGTTCATGAGTGATTTTTATGGTATGTAATTTCTTTTGAAATGCATTTTGTGTACAATAAAAATATTATCACTATGGTTACAGGGGTTTCGTACACAAGTTTTTCCGTACCCAGTTTTGTTAGATGTTTGTACATTTTTTGGGACTTTTCTTTAATACCGGGTGTCGTTTCGTAATTTAGTTTCAAGTTCAACTCTCACGAGTTGTACGAACGCCCTATGGTTTCATAAAGACTACGAAACACTTTTTTTGTAAATCTACTGTGTACGAAACAACTTATTGCGAACTGACTGACCCCCTATCAAATCTTCTTTTATCTATCTATCTATCTATCTGTCTTGAGGAAGCCGTACGTGGGCGTGGTGGTGTCCAAGTGCAAGCTAAAAGGCGTGAGATGTTCCCTCTTAGGGTGGGGGTTTGCTCTTCTTCCTTGGATTGGATTCTTCGAAAATTCATCGTATGTGACTATTTACAAGAACTCTTGTTCTTGGTTTTTGTGATTCTTTTATTTTGTGCTTTTGGGAATAGAATGTATGATGACAATGATTGGGTGGTGCGGTTTTAAGGTAACTTTCTATTTCCTTTCGTTCTTTTGTCTCTCTCTCACTCTCACACCACACACACACACACACACACACACACACACACACACACACACACACACACACACACACACACACACACACACACACACACACACACACACACCACACACACACACACACACACACACACACACACACACACACACACACCACACACACACACATCACACACACACCAACACACACTACACACACACACACACACACCACACACACACCACACACACACAACACAACACACCATACACCCACCACAACACCCACTAACAGCACACACACACACAGCACAGCTACCACACACAACACACACACACACACACACACACACACAGTAAACACAAACAGCCACACGTAACACAAAGCACACACCTCCACAGTCGTAAACAATACATAGCTCTAACTAACTTACCCGCCGCTAGTAATATAATAACGCTGTACTATTTATAGACCAAATAAGCCATAAACCTTAACATCCTTAAGACCATACTAGACTAAACCTTAACTACTTAGCCTTATAACCAAATATAGACCTAACCAACCACCTTATAGACCAAATATGACCTAACCTTAACCATCCTTATAGACCAAATATAGCCAACCTAACCTAACCTCCTTATAGACCAAATATAGACCTAACCTAACTATCCTTATAGACAAATATAGACCTAATCTTAACTATCCTTATAGACCAAATATAGACTTTAATCTTAACCCTCTTAGACAAATTAGACCTACTACTTAACCATCCTTATAGACCAAATATAGACCTAACCTTAACTATCCTTATAGACCAAATATAGACCTAATCTTAACTATCCTTATAGACCAAATATAGACCTAATCTTAACCCTCCTTATAGACCAAATATAGACCTAACCTTAACCATCCTTATAGACCAAATATAGACCTAACCTTAACTATCCTTATAGACCAAATATAGACCTAACCTTAACTATCCTTATAGACCAAATATAGACCTAACCTTAACCCTCCTTATAGACCAAATATAGACCTAATCTTAACCCTCCTTATAGACCAAATATAGACCTAACCTTAACCATCCTTATAGACCAAATATAGACCTAACCTTAACCATCCTTATAGACCAAATATAGACCTAACCTTAACTATCCTTATAGACCAAATATAGACCTAACCTTAACTATCCTTATAGACCAAATATAGACCTAACCTTAACCCTCCTTATAGACCAAATATAGACCTAATCTTAACCATCCTTATAGACCAAATATAGACCTAACCTTAACCCTCCTTATAGACCAAATACAGACCTAATCTTAACCTCCTTATAGACCAAATATAGACCTAATCTTAACCATCCTTATAGACCAAATATAGACCTAACCTTAACCATCCTTATAGACCAAATATAGACCTAACCTAACCTAACCTTAACCATCTTTATAGACCAAATAGAGACCTAATCTTAACCATCCTTATAGACCAAATATAGACCTAACCTTAACCCTCCTTATAGACCAAATATAGACCTAATCTTAACCCTCCTTATAGACCAAATATAGACCTAATCTTAACCCTCCTTATAGACCAAATATAGACCGAACCTAACCTAACCTTAACAATCCTCACCATACAGTCTCTCTATTCATTATAATTCTCTTTTTCATTCTTCCCTCATTCTAAACAATACCTTCTTCACACACTTCCTAATGTATTGGTCTTTATTTTGTTATAATTTTTTTTTACTCCCTTCCATGCTTTCTTGTATTTCGCTTTGACTCCACAAAAAAATTCTTCCTCAGTTTTGAATTATTTCCAGTTATAGAAATATTCTTATTCCTATTACTATCTTTTTCCTTTAATTTCTTTAAGTCTTTTAGTTTTTTCTCTTATCTTTAATTTCATTTCTTCCCCCCTTTTCTCTCTTACCTATTTCTTTTAACACGTTTTAAAAACCACCGCAATTTCCTTTGTTGAGGGAGTTTAAGCATATTTCCTTCTTTAAAAAATTTTCCTCATAAAAGCCCCTATTGTTTTCCCAAAAAGGGGCCTTTTTTTTTTTTTTTTGCCTGTTCCCTTAACGTTTTTTTTTTTTCCTCTCCAAAAATTTTGTTCCCCTTTTAAATCTACTGATACTCTACCAAATTTAATTTTTAAATTTTTTCATACTCTACTTTAAAACTCTACTTTTCTCACTACTCTACTTTAAAATTACTTTGCTC
Organism: Chionoecetes opilio; assembly: GCA_016584305.1. NCBI lineage: Eukaryota > Metazoa > Arthropoda > Malacostraca > Decapoda > Majidae > Chionoecetes > Chionoecetes opilio. The sequence continues at coordinate 13,394 of JACEEZ010015492.1, read as the reverse complement.
ACTACTCTACTTTACTCTACTTTGCTCCTACTCTACTTTAAACTCTACTTTATTCAACTCTACTTCACTCTATCCATCAAACTAATTTAAGACAAGAATGCAAGAGTTACGTTTAGGAACTTTACCAGAACATCATTACGCCACATTATCCACCTTCACCACGCACTGTACACCCCCTCCCCCACACCCACACCCACACCCACCCCCACACCCACCCACACCCACCCACACCCACCCACACACACATACACACCACACACCCACTCACACACACACACACACACACACACAACACACACACAACACACCCAGCCACACACACACCACACAACCACTCACCCACACCCACACACACACACACACACACACACACATCACCCACCCGCTCACCCACACACACACACACACACACACACACACACACACACACACACACATACCCACACACACATACCCACACACACACACACACACACACACACACACACTACATTACCGTCAAGGCCATGGCAAAGGGCCTCGCGTGAGACCTCCATTATGCCATGCAAAGTAAATGAAAAAATATCACATTAGTATAACTTTTAGCGTTATTACTATCAATGTCAGTGCTATTTTTTTCATTATTACTATTACCATTATCATCATTACGGCTGGCAATTCCGTCGCTACGCCAACCAGCCCACAGAACAAACATTAACCCCTTCACGCCTAGATCTTTCCTTTGCTACATAAAATCGTCTGTCGTTAGCCATAAAATTTCGAAAAGTGACTAAATATACCAAATTAGTTAGTGGACAAGGATACAAAATAAGTCATATCTATAAAATATTGCTTATATTCATTAAAAATCGTCTAATGGTACCCAAATTACAATGGAAATTACGTTCTGGGCCTCAAGGGTTAAAAGTCTATACCGTTGCATGTATTCTGTTATTTCGCGGACCTCTCACTCGGCCACCCGTCGTGTTACATTGAAATTCTTGTATACTGCATGACGTGATCCCTGGAATGCATTGGAATGACTGGAATGAACGACTTGTAACACGAACACGCGAGGCTCATTTTCCTCTACTACCATCACCTTTATTTTGTATCACCATCACCAATATTAAAAACATAACACACTATATATATATTTATTTTTTATTTTTTATTATTTAACACGACAAACACTAACTTAAGTCTCATCATTGCACTGAAAAATAGAATAAATATATTGAACAGGCGATGCTCCTTTTCCTCTACAACCATCACCTTTATTTTTCATCACCATCACCAATATTAACACATAACTTACTCTATTTTTTGTATAATTTAACACCATCACTTTTATTTTCAACATCACCAATATTAACACAACATACTCTATTTTTTTTATATAATTTAACACTTATCACTTTTTTTGTTCAACATCACCAATATTAACACAACACAACACTATATATATTTTTTTGTATAATTTAACACCATCACTTTTTTGTTCAACATCACCAATATTAACACAACACAACACTATATATATTTTTTTGTATAATTTAACACCATCACTTTTTTGTTCAACATCACCAATATTAACACAACACAACACTATATATATTTTTTTGTATAATTTAACACCACACTTTTTTTATCAATCACAATTTAAAACCCACAAACAAACACTATATATTTTTTTTGATAATTAACACCATCCCCTTTTTTTTTTCCTCACTATACCAATATTAAAAACAAAAAACTAATTTTGATTTAAAATTTAAAAAACACTTTTTTTAAATTTTAAATACCAAAAAAAACTATATTTTTTTGTAAAATTTAAACCCCTAAAATTACAATAAAAATACAGGAAAAGTTAAAATTTTTTAATAAACCCCCAAATGTTTTTAATTTCCCATACCCCAATTTTTCTTATTAAAACAAAAAAATTTAAAAAAATTTGGGGGTTTTTTGGAAGTGAATAAAAATAAAAGGGGGGAAAGGGGGAAGGGGAGGGAAAAAAGGGAAATTAAAGGGAAAGAAAAAGAAAAATTTTAACCGAAGAAGGGAGAAGGGGGGAAAGAGGGAAGGGGGGGGAAAGGAGGGGAAAGGGGAGAAAAAGATAAAATAGGAATTAGAGAGGGGAAAAGCGGGGGGAAAGGGAAAAGAGGAGGGGGGGGAGAGAGAGAGAGAGAGAGGAGAGAGAGAGAGAGAAGAGAGGAGAGGAGAGAGGAGAGGAGAGAGAAAAGATAGAGAGGAGGGGGGAAGAGGAGAAAAGAGGAGTAAGAAGAGAAAAAGAGAAGAGAGAGAGGAGAAGCAAAAAGGTAAAGAGGAGGAAGAAAAAGAGAGAAAAGGAGGGGAAAGGGGAAGGGGAAAGAGAGAGAAGTGAAAAAGGAAAGACGGGTTTTAAAAGGGGAAAAGGGAAAGATTATTGTTTGGTAACGGGCATTTAAAAGGGGAAGTTTCGGACGTGTAAAAAAAAAAGGGATAAAAAAATAAATAAGGGGAAAAAAAACCCAAAGACAAAAAAATGACAATAAGAAACTAAACCAAAAAGAGAAAATGGAAAAAAAAAGTTGATTTTAATGGCAAAAAAAAATAGATAAAATAAGAGAAAAACATGTATTGGAAAAACTAATGGAAGACAAAATAAAAGTTTGAAAGTCAGGACCAAATATGATAATTTTTTTTTAGTTTCATTATTTTTTTTATCGCAAGAAAAATTGTTAATGGTACCAAGATGTCTAAAACTCATAGAGAGGAGATACAGTTTGAGGCCAGGAAAAAAGGAAGTTAGGTAAACACTAGGTGAGGTGTGGAGAGCAAAGGAAGAACGCTTCTGGAGGCAAGTTACGGATTCTTTTCTTTCCTTTTCCCCTCCCAGGGTTCTAAAAATACCCCCTTTTGAGAGTTTCCGTGTGAGGGACAAAATGGCACAATGGGGGGAAAGAAGGAGAGAAAGAAAGAAGAGGAAGACGGAAAGATAGGGTGTTTTTTTTAGTTTTGGTTAAAAAGGATTTTTTTTTTTTTCTGCAGTTTTATTTGTCACTTTTTGTCTTTTTTTGAATGCCGTGTAGTAGTAGTAGTAGTATAGTGTGTAGTAGTATGTAGTATTTTTTTGGGGGTTTTTGTAAGGTTGATCCACAGTCAATAGCGAGGTGGGGTATGGGTACCCCCGAAATAAAGAGGCGGGGGAGGTATATTGTAGTTGTAGTAGTAGTAGTAGTGTAGTAGTATAGTAGTATTTGTAGTTATTTGTTGTTTTTGTTGTTTTTGTTGTTGTTGTGTTGTGTTGTTGTTGTTTTTGTTGTGTTTTTGTTGTTGTTTTTTGTTTTTGTTTTTTGTGTTGTGTAGAGTAGTGAGTGTAGTAGTAGTAGTATGTAGTAGTAGTATAGTATTAGTAGTAGTAGTAAGTAGTATTTGTTTGCGTTTTTGTTGTGGTGTAGTAGTATTTTAGAAGTAGTAGTATAAACAGTAGTAGTGTTTTGCGTTTTGTTTTTGGGCAGTAGTAGTAGTAGAAAAATAGTAGTAGTAGAAAGTAGTAGTAGTAGTAGTAGTATGGTAGTAGTATTATAGTAGTAGTAGTAGTATTGTTTTTGCTTGTTGTTTTTTGGGGTAGTAGTAGTAGTAAAAAGTATAGTAAAAACAGTAGTAGTTGTTGTTGCTGTTGTTGTTTTTTGCATTTAGTAGTAGTAGTAATGTTAGTAGTATGTAGTAAGTATTAGTATAGTAGTATAATTTATCATCAAAAATCATCACTCATCATCTTATTGCATAAAAACAAGGAGTTGTATATTACAAGAAAGTATATAGTTGTAGAAAGTAGTACGATAGTAGCAAAAAACTACTTGCATTAGCAATAGTGTATTTTAGTAGTAGTATAGGGGGTAGCATATTGTTGTAGTAGGGTATAGTAGTAAAGGCAATAATTAAAAAGCAATCAGATTAACACTAAATTTTTCCCACCTTTCCTTCCGGTGGTTTTGGACGGGGGGAGAGGGGTGGGGCGGCGGTGAGTTTTCCCCCCCATGGGCTTTAGTATTGAGGGCCCCCGGGGGACGCTTTTTTTATGGCCCTTACGTCCTTTGCCTCTTAGTGGGGGGCCAGCCGTAACAATTGTTCACCGGTTGGAAACAATTTGGGTCCCTTTGGGGGTGATTAGAAGACACCTCAGAATGCCAAAAAACCGGGGCGCAAATTGACCTCCTTAAAAAAAATATTGTTACTTGTAAACTTAGCACATACGCGAGTCTGTGAAAACAATAACTCGTACTTTGATAAATGTCAGGTCAAAAATATGCACCCTTTTGTAAAAATAGTTAAAACAAAATTTAAATTTGACTAAAAAAAGTGTTAAAAAGGGAAAAAACTTTCAAAAATTTTTGAAAAATTTACTTTTAATTTTGAAAGGGCGAAAACGGTTTTAATAAAAATATAATAAGTTGATTGGGGAAATAAATGATATCCAGATATGACTTTTTATGAAAAAATATGCTATTCGTGCTTAATGAAAGATATCTTTTCAAAAAAATCAACATTTTGTTTATCCTGTTTCAGACTGAGACTTGAATGGGGAAATGAGACTGAGAACTCCCGAGACCAAAATGGGAAGTTCCGATTAGACCAACAGATGGGAAAACGGCATCTTCTGCCAAACAAAAGCAATGAAAACCCCATCAAACCTACATCACAAGGGCAAAGCTTCATAAAAACCCTTTATTTGGTTTTCCAAAAAAGTAGGGTGCCTTCCAAATTTTTCTGAAAAGTTGAAAAATTTGATGATGGTTCTGGAATCTATCCCCACTGTCAAAGCAAGGGCCCAAAATGGGGACAAAAAAAGCGAGCAAATATAATCAACGAAGTTGGACGAGCAGAAAAGGGAAATTTTAAGAACTGGAAGTGAAAGCACGTAGGTCAGATAAAGAGTCCCGGGGGAATGTGGACAAAGTTCTTCAAAAGAAAATGCGTGTTTGACTGCGAAAAAATTTGGGGGGCATCTTTCAAAGGGTTTCCCCTTTTTTAGTTTGGGTACACAATCCCAGAAGTGCCGAAGGGCGGTGATACAAAGATTCTTGCAAAACTAGAGCAGGGGATTTTTGATTTCCATTGACTTGGTGTTCATAGAGAAGCCTAGTGAGTTGTACAACAAAAAAGAAGTGTGGAAAGAACAAGGGATCATGCGACTCAGAAAAGGGATGCCCATCACAGGGATTGCATTTGCAGAGCTGGGCGTATTGGAAGTGGTTTCAAAAGACCCACATCTTTTTCAAGCTCGCTGTGCTGTCTCTCTGTACCGAAAAAGTTTGAATGAATGGGAAAGCAGAAATGTCGGGAAAATTTAAAAAAAAAGGGCTTGAAGGAGAAACTTTTGGCCCCCCATTCCTGCCTCACTGCTTTTCAAAAAGGGACGAGATTTCTGCTAACCTAGACCAATTTGAGAAGCCCCGTCAAAAGCAAAGGGCCCAAAAACCCAAAAAACAAGGCGTCATCTTGGTGGGGTGCCCCAAAATAGTACGAGCCAACCTGTTCAGTGAATGCTACACCTTCGATGGAATTTTGAGGAGAAAAAGTCGGAGCGAGGCCGGTACTTGTACTTCATTTGTTGATATGACCTTGAAAAGGCCCGGGATTTTTTAAAAAAGAAAATCGGAAAGTGAACCCTGAAGTCTGTCTATCGCTCAGATGCTGAAAACAATGCTGTGAAAAAGCAAAGAGGGGAGATCCCAAAGAAGTCAAAAGATCTAGAGAAAGAAAAAACCGTGCCAAAATTCAAGCACTTCTTTGGAAAAGAGGCTTTATCCTCCCGGAAGTTCACAAACCAGAGGGGTGGGGAGGGAAAGAAGGAAAGCCCACAGGCCCGTGTGGACGACCCCACCAGAGGCATCAAAAAATCTGCAATGGTTTTGGGCAAGTGTGGGTGAAGCAAGGGTGGAGGCAACTGCAATGTCTAGAGCGGGTCTCCGTGCACAGCCTTTTTGGGCCCTTATGCCAAATGCCAACGTGATGATTAGTACTGATTTAACCAACTTCTGACTGCTTTAAAAGGGAGCTAGAAAACATCCCCTAATTCTCTTTCCCGCCGGCATTTTCCCAACTGTTTTGCCATTTGTCTACACGCCTCAATGGGCGCTTGGGGTGAACCATTAAAAAACCAGGGGCTACTTAAAAAAAGGTTCAATGAAATTTCCCCGCTCATTTTACCTTTGGAAAAAGGGATTTTAACCAAACCAACCAAAAACCCAAACCCAACCTTAAAATAGGTTTAAAAACCGAAAAATTCGCGTGTGAGAACAAAAGTATACACTTTGGGAAAATGCTTCCAGACCTTGAATAGCTTTCCCCCCCTGTATTCGAACCCCAAGACTACCCTTTTTACTGTGCTAAAAAAAGGGAGCTTTTTTTCCAAGGGAAAAATTGACCCCCCTAAATGCAGTTAGGCCCCCACATCTGTCCCCCTGATACCCCCTTGCCTTGTGCTGCTACGTTGTGTGTGTGTGGTGTGTGTGTGTGTGTGTGTTGTGTTGGGGTTTGTGTGTGTGTGTTGTGTGTCTGTGTGTGTGTTGTGTTGTGTGGTGGGTTTTTGTGTGTTGGGTGTTGTGTGTTGTGTGTGTGGTGTGTGTTGGTTGTGTGTGTGGTGTGTGTGTGTGATTTTTCCCCACTTGTGTTTTACAGGGCCTAAGCACACTGATGGCCCCCCCTCCGTATACATTTATCAGCTTTCTTTCAAATTTGAGAGAACGCAAAATCCCAAAGCCAGGGGGGCGCTGGCAGTTTTTAACTCAAATTTTGGGAAAAGTTTGGGCAACTTGAAAGAAAAAAAATGGGGTTATTCCCGCATTAAAACACAAAAATTAAAATTAAAAAGATTTTCTTTATATGTAATTGTATAGAAGCCTGATTTTTGTAAAAAATTTTTATATAACCCAAAAAACCCAAAAGGGTTTTTAGTGAGGGGGGCGAGGTAAAAGTACTCTTGATATTAAAAAGCAATAAGTAGTTTAAAGTTATCATACCTAGGCAGTCAATGTTTTGTTTTTTATTGTGTTCAATCAGATAGAAAGCCCGGAAGTGCAATAAGCGACGCTGAAGTGGCAAGTTTTGATTCAATCTCCCCCCCCCAAATCTCCCCCCCCACTATCCCCCCCCGCGGCGTGTCGCCTCCACAATTTTAACCCACATTGTCGCAGCAACAAGCCGATTTCGGCATTCTTTATTCTTCGTTTTTTCCAAGGCATGCTTATGTATTTTGACAAGCGTTTGCCAGACGCAGCAGTACTGTCTTAGAAAACAGTGTGAAACATCGCCCAAATTTACATGCCACAATATACATGTAAAAAAATATATTAAAGCTCTGTTACTCGAGGCGAGTAATTTGCATTAAATTGCTATCTTAAAACGTTCAATCGTAATGCATGTCATGGCATACACTTACTAGAAACAACAGAAGAACGTTCTTTTTTAGTATTCAGATGCGGTTGCATCAATATCATTGCGAAATTGATTTATGAAAAATATTAGTCGCGGAGGGAAAACACAGTAGAACCAACCTTTGAGTTAAAACTGCCAGCGACCACTGGGCATTTCTCGAGTTTCAGTTCTCTCTAATTGGTGCACATTCTTTGCCGATATCACCTCCTCATTTGTCCATTTCAAACTTCTACATTTCTATGAGGGAAGCTGTACTTTTTTATGTTGTTCAGGCATCTCCCTTTTCCTAAATTTTTTTGTATGTCCTCTTGGGTATCGACTTTCTCTTTTTGTGTGTGTCTGTGTGTGTGTTGTGTGGTGTGTGTGTGTGTGTGTGTGCGTGTGTGTGTGTGTGTGTGTGTGTGTGTGTTGTGTGTGTTGTGTGTGTGTGTGTGTGTGTGTTGTGTGTGTGTGTGTGTGTGTGTGTGTGTGTGTGTGGGGTGTGTGTGTCTGTGTGTGTGTGTGTGTGTGTGTGTGTGTTGTGTGATAATTTTCAAAGCTTTCCATCCTATAAAGACGAAATTTTAGCTATAAGACACCCAAAATCCTCCTTTCCTCCCTTCTTTTTGTTCACCCTCCCACTTATTTCATCTTATATTTCAATTTCCAAACTCTTATCTTAGCTACATTTTATCTCACTCATTCGTATTTTCCTTTGTTTTTATTCTCTCATTCTCTTTTTCCTTGTTATTCACCTCCCTCCCCCTCAACTTCCATCATATAACACGCATCCCTAACATTTTTCCCTCGTCTGATGTCCCAATTCTCTCCCTTATTTTCGTGTTCCCTCAGTTCTCTCAGTCACCCCTCACGTCCCATCCCGTTTTTTATCATTTTTTTTCTCTTTCTTCACCTGTCGTCTTAGTAAACAACCTGGCTGTCGCTGGGCTAGGTTAGGGGGCGCTTTTCCGTGTTACCTGGGTTTTATCTACCTGACTGGTCGTGTAATCAGGAGCGGAGGAAAACGAGGATACCGGTGAAAGAAAACGGGCGGCGGGAGGGAAAGAGAAAACCCACGGAATTAAGGGTGAAACTATGACAAACTTTTCCAATTTGAGTCGGGAATCAATTGCCATTATGGGAGGGCGAGGGGCGACAGAGGCCTTATATTTTTTTTCCTCTTCCTCTTCCGCCTCTATTCTTTTCTGACTCCTATTTTTTTTTGTCCTTTAACCCTCGTTGTTTTCAGCAGACTTTAATTGGGAGGCAAGGAAATGGGAAAGAGAGAAAGACGTAGGTAGGAGAAAGGGGAAAGGACTGAGTATATAAGTGGAGATAAAACTTTAGTGTATAAGTTAATGGGTGTAAGGAAGACGTGGTCGGGATAAGGCATTGTGCTCCGGAGGGGAGGAGGAAGGGAAGGTCTGGCAAAGAGTAGGATAGGAAAATAGGATAAAAATGTATTAGAAAGTTTTTATCAGATGTTTCTTGCTTCTGTTATGATTGTGAGGATGAAATTAAGGGTGTTATTGCTACTGCAGCCTCTACTACATACTACTACTACTACCTACTGCTACTGCTACTACTACTACTACTACTACTATACTACTACTGCTACTACTACTACTACTGCTACTAACCCCACTCTACCACTATTACTACTACTACTTCTACTACTACTACTACAATCAGTGGCGTACCGAGGGAGGGGGGGCATGCGGACCTCCCCCCCCTTTTGCAAAGGATGAATAATAAATAAATAGTTATTATAAATATATATATATATATATTTATATATATTTAAAATATATATATATGCAATATAATATATATACTATATATATGGCAATATAATATAATAGATATTATATAATATATACAATATAATATTATATATATATATAATATGCAATATTTAATTTTATATATATAATCAATAATAATTTTAAAAATATATATATATAAAAATATATAATATATATAAATATATAAAAATATTTTTATATATTATATTGACCCCCCTTTTTAAATTTTTGGGTACGCCCCTGGCTGGGGATGCAATATCAGTATTGGTTTCTGGTCTGGATGAAAAAGTAGTATTAGTAGAAGTAGAAGTAGTAGTAGTAATAGTAGTAGTAGTAGTAGTGTATAATAGTAGTAGTAGTATAAGTAGTAGTAGTAATAGTATTTTGTAGTAGTGTAGTAGTAGTAGTAGTATAGTATTATAGTAGTAGTAGTAGTAGTAGTAGTAGTAGTAATAGTAGTAAATATATAGTAGTAGGGAGTAGTAGTAGTAAGTATAGTAGTAGTAGGGAGTAGTAGTAGTAGTAGTAGTAAATGTAGTAGTAGTAGTAGTATAATAGTGTAGTGTAGTAGTAGTAGTAGTAGTAGTAGTAGTAATAGTAGTAGTAGTAGTAGTAGTATAATAGTAGTAGTAGTAGTAGTAGTATAAGTAGGGAGTAGTAGTAGTAGTAGTAGTAGTAGTTTGTAGTAGTAGTAGTAATAGTAAATAGTAATAGTAGTAGTTTTAGTATAATAGTAGTATAGTAGTAGTAGTAGTAGTAGTAGTAGTAGTAATATAGTAGTATAGTAGTAGTATAGTAGTAGTAGTAATAGTAGTAGTATAGTAGTAGTAGTATTTGTAGTAGTAGAGTTTGTAGTAGTAGTAGTAGTAATAGTAGTAGTATAGTAGTAGTAATAGTAGTAGTAGTAGTATAGTAGTAGTAATAGTAGTATATAGTAGTAGTAGTATAGTAGTAGTAGTAGTATAGTATATGTAAGTAGTAGTAGTATAGTAGTAGTATTTGTAGTGTAGTAGTAGTATAGTAGTAGTAGTATAGTATAATAGTAGTAGTATAATAGTAGTAGTTAAAGAGTGTATATAGAGTATAGTAGTGAGTAGTAGTATGTAGTGTAATAAATAGTAGTTAGTAGTAGTGAGTAGTAGTATATAGTAGTAGTAGTAGTAGTAGTAGTAGTGTAGATTAAATTATAGTTAATATATAGTAGTAGTAGTATAGTAGTATGAGTATAGTAGTAGTAGAAATTTTAGTAGTAGGTAGTGTAGTTTTAAAATAGTAGTAGTAGTAGTGTATAGTAGTGAAAGTAAAGTAGTAGTAGTTAGTAGTAGTAGTATAGTAGGGGTATGTAGTTAGTAGTAGTAAAATAGTACTCATAGTACAATTAAAGACTCAAGAGTATTCATTGGTGTAAAGGGGAACATTTAAAACCATGATGTAGACTACTTTTAGAGGAAAGAAAACAAAAGGAACTAAAATAGTAATATTTTAATAATATCATAACCAGAATATGTACAGACAAAGAGAAGATACGACGATTAAAAAAATTAGAGTTTTTTTGGGCGAGATTGATATTCCAGGTGCTATATTTTTTGCTCGCTGACAACATGAAAAGCCGAGGGGAATTTGTGTGCGAAGGCTTCTAAACCGGGGAAAACAGTCCCAGCAGTCTCATTAAGAAGTAAGCAAGTGGTAGGGCACATTATTTACCTACCAGCTGCTTCCCTTTTTGGACGAGGTTTGTTATGACTCTTTTTTCGGTTTTAGAAGCCTCTGCACATCAGCCTTTACCTAGGTTTTCTCTATATTTGTCAGCGAGACAGGCACAGTAAATAGCACCGGGAAATATCAATTTCGCGCAAAATAACTCAAAAATTTTTCCTCGCCGTGTTTTCCCTTCGTAGGTCCACCCGCGGCGACCCCGCCTTTCCCCCAATGCCCCCGATGTAAAAAAACCGGACGTAGTTAGTCGGGGGCCCATTGCAGATCTAGAGAATACCTTAAAAAATGAAAAACCCCCGGAACCCCTGATGCTTGTGGTGGGAAATTTGGGAAATGCGTTTGTATCCTCTTTTTCATTTAAAATGAAGAATTTCCAAAGAAAGGAAGAGAAAAATAGCAACTTTCCGTTACGGTTAGCTTTTGGGTGCTGGGGACACCCTTTGAAGTTACTTCGGAAGCCCGTGGGGCTGATTTGAAATCACCTTACCCCCGTCCTTGAAGTCATACCGTACGTCCCTGGAGGCCCGAAGAATATGCACGAACCCTCAGTTAGTTGGGGAAATGCGCCCTTGGAGTGTCAGCTCCACGAATTTTTCAGAAAATGTGGGAGGGGGGGTTTTTGTTGGAAACGCCGAAAGGACTTTCAACTGCTTCCCTACGGACCCGGCCCCTCGAACAGAGTATAATCGCGAGGCTAAAAGCCAAGGTGGTGTAGGGTTACACACTGAGGAAAGGAGCCTTATTTCGTGGCTGCGACCCGCCACAAAACCCGGGGGAATACGCAAAACGATTCAAACAATTGGTACACTACCAAGTCCAAGGAAATAACTAATAACTTGGACATGCTTAGTGCCCAAAGGGACCAGAAGATTTTAAAGTCATCAAAAGGGAAAACATCAAGGAAAAAATGCCAAGATCCATTTTTCCTGGAAAGTGTGGCAAGTCCCAGTTAATATAACTAGTGGTCAGGTGGGTCAGGGGAAAAAGTCGAAGAGTCGATGAAGGGAGTGCACAAAAAAATCGGGAAAGTTTAATCGTTCACGAAAAAAAAGGCTTGGGGGGCGAAAAAAAAGAGAAAATTTCTGGGATCCCAACCCCAAGACGTAGTCAAACGTTTTCTGTAGAGGAAGTGTCTTTCCAGTGATAAGGAAGGGAAGAAATGATCGTACGGAGGTCCTTGAACATAAGAAAATAAGGAAACTACAAGAGGCCGCGAGGCCCACAGTGGGAGTTCCTGTTCAAGTTTCTCTTTGAAGACTGCTTGAGTGTCAAAGAACCGTGGGGATATGCTAAGGTCCTCTCCACAATTGAAGCTGTTCCGCCCTTCAAAGTTCCCGACGATGGTTTGAGAGGAAGACCAACAAAGCAGATCTGCCCAAAAAACGGAAGCAAATCCCGGGTGATATTCTTTCCTTCCTATCAAATTCCCCGACGGGCATCGCAGTCGTGCAACCTATTGAGGCAGGCAAAGTGTAGGCCCGAAAGAGAATCATTTCAAAACTTTTAATGACTTTGGGAAAAGGGGGCTCGGCCGAATTTAGTTTCTGAAGAACAGTGCCATGGACCTTCCATTTACTTTTGGGCGTTGGTCTTTTCCGGTACGACAGGAAAAAGTCAATTTAAATCGACGAACGACACAACGGGAATGATGGATTCCGATTTAACTACCAGAAAAAGGGAAAGGGGGCTCCCAACACAGGAACTTCCTCAAAAACCCGTATCAACAACACTTAGCTTCATTCATTCTCAGTACCGCGACAATGGACAAGTCTTCCGCAGATAAACGGTAGTAGGCAGGGGGGATTTGAAAATGAAGAAGGGGTAAAATTCTGAATGAAGTGGGTTTTTGTCTAGTTTTAGGGGTTTTTACAGCAACAAGAGGGGGCGGACACTCGTTGGGATGCAGCAATCATGTTTTGAGAACCATCCAATGATAAATTGGTGGAGACCCCGGATTTCCCCGTTTTGTTGGTGTATTTTGGAGGGGGAGCACTGGCCCATAAGCATATATGCATGCGGGGGATGGAAAAACGTTCAAAGGAAAGATTTATACCTGTTCACCATGGGTATATTCAAAAATGCTGTCAAATCCCGGCGGGGGAGATTTTTCCCCCGTGTACCCCATGGTCTCATCAAAAACTGCCCCGACTGGTGGGTATTTGACAGGGTACCCCAACACAAGCGAGCCCAAAGCGGCCCTCAGTATTTTGACGTTTAACATATCTAATACATTTTACTAGTGAAATTTTCTTTCGACATTAAAAAATAGCTAAGTTATGTTTGCCAATTGTCTGAGGCGTTGGTGCAGAAAAAAATTTGGCCCCCAGTGATGGTCGAGTACATTTGAACGGCCCGCCACCACTGCTCAACAAGGGGGCCCTCCACCCCCCCCGCCGCCGGGGTTCCCACAAATTCAACACTTATAAGGCCTCCTGGACCCCCGGGGAAAAAAAGAATTTTTTTTAAAAACCCCCCTTTTTAAAAATGGGGGGG